>JASAOB010002696.1:14076-41497 GCA_030849825.1 Herpetomonas tarakana | reverse complement strand
GACGCCTGTGTAGCCGTCACCATCACTATTATGACCGATACCACACGCACAGACGCACAGAAAGGATATGCAAGGACCACGAGAACAATCCTACACCTCTCGTGAAGCCCGATAGTTATGGATGAGAATACAGTGAAAGGGAAGGGAAGAAAGAAGGGGGAAGGGGAGGGGAACTGCGACTCCTCCTCCTTCCTGTCTCTGGGGATGCGTTGCCTCCACTCCAGAACTCTACAAGCCCCCCACCATTACCATCACTACCACTAGTCAGACATATTACAGCTACTGGCTCTCCCACACACACACTCTTTGCAGACTAGAAACATCTGTTAGTCGTAATGTCGGACAGCGCATCCACCACCAACCGCGCACAGGGGACGGCGCGCAGCGGCGACAGCAACGGCGACGGCCCTTTGGGAAGAGAAGTCAGCCATCAGCAGATGGGCGACAGCAACGGCAGTTCGACCTCGCCATCCCGCTCTGCTCGCAGCACCACACCACCACGCCAATCGTCCCTTTCTCCATCGCAGCAACAACGACAACAACCTGCCACCCTTGTTGCCCCTGTCGCACATCCCGGCTCCTCCTTAGTGGATGAGTCCAGCAGGCAGCACGAGCGCTCCAGCGCCGCCAGTTCGTTGCCATTGAGCACCGCGATACCCCCACTGGCGTCCTCTCCTTCCCCACACCCGCCACAGGCTCGGCGAGAGCCAACAGCGCAGCAGCAGCCGCTTCCAGTGAGCGCGAGGGTGACGACGGACTCGACAGCATCATCGCCAGTGCAACCGCAGCAGCTGCGATCGGTAACGTCTGTGATGGCAACGGTGCCCTCCTCCCCCCATCCCCGCGAAGGCAGCGGCAGCAACAGGAACAACAACAGCTCCAGCCATATCGACGACTCTCGCTTCTCCGTGGAGAAGCAGACGAACTACCTCCGCCAGCGGGACTCCCTCAACAGTCGCCCCAGCGGCGGCCAGGGCAGCGGCCAGGGCGACGGCCAGGGCGGACCGTACCCGGAAGCCCTTCCCGGCTTGCCCATGGAAGTGATTGTGGAGCAGCAACGGGTCCACTTTCAGCAGCAACAGCAGCTGGAGGCTTCCCATATGAGCAGTAACACTAACAACAACAACAACAACAATACCGCTAGCAGCAGTAACGATAATGTGGTGAGTCAGGACTGGTCCACAGGCATCTTTGACTGCTGCCTCGACGTGCCGCTCTTCGTCGACGCCATCTTATGCACCTACTGCCTTTCCAGCGCTCACTACAACAACCTCTACCGTGAGCACCAAGGCATCTTCTGGCCCCTGTGCTGCGGGCTCCTCTGCATCGATTGCTGCTGGGCCAGTACGTGCTACTGCGTGGTGGCCAACCAACTCCACACGATCATCATCCGCCGCGAGCTGCGCCGGCGCTACCACATTGGGGGAAGGTCCGCCGTCCGCCAAGCGACCAGCACTAACGCGAACAGTACTGGTGGTAGTGAAACGGCTAGCAATCAACCCACAGCCGCCGCAGCCACCACCACCACCACCGTGGCACCGACGCAACTGGGCGGCTTCACCACCACCCTGCTCGACATTGCCCTCAGCTGCTTTTGTGTTTCCTGCACCATGTCGCAGCACCACCGCGAGATGGCCGCGCAGGGGCAGTGGCCCGGACCCGTCGTCTTCAGCCGCACGGAGACAGGCCTGCAGATGACGCCAACTGTCACCACCATAACCTGAGGTCCCCAATGATCGTGCGAGCGAGAGAGAGAAGGCTGGTGTTGGAAGGAGTGGGGGGGGGGATCACGTGGCGATGCTGATGTCCCACAAAGCCTCCTCCTTTGCGTGACGAGACAGCCAGGGCTTCCCGACCCGTACTCCACTTTCCCCTCTATCCACACTATCGACTTCTTTGCTGTCTCCTGCCCTATTGCCGCGCTCGCTGACAGTCATATCTCTTTTNCCCTGTCCCACGCGGGGGGGGGGGCGAAGCTACTGGAACCTGGGGACGTTTGCACCCTGGCCCCTTCCCCACTCCTGCCTACCCCCCCCCCCCCCCCCACACACACACACACTCATTGCAACCCCTTCCTTTACTGCCTACGTTCTGGTGGCCCCTCGCTGCGCGTATGCCAAGCCCCACGCCTACAGTTAGACAAGAAAAAGAGCACAGAGGAGAACGTCTTGGGGCGACACCTCCCCCTCCTCCTCCTCATGTGGGCCCGCGTTTTTGAAGGCCGCTCCCCTCGCTGCTTCCTGTCGGCATGTCGGCTCTTACTCTCCCCCTCTCCTTTGCCCCTGTCTCCCGCCAACGCGACGACAACTCCTTGGACAGGATGGGCCAATGCACAGACCTTCTCTCTCTCACTCTCCTCCTCTCCAGCCTCTCTCTAGCCTCATTCCTCAGCAACTTCTACCTGACTTGTGGTGCTTCCCGCAGTGATTACTGTGAGATCAGTATACCCCCCCCCCTCTCTCTCTCTCTTTCCGTCTCAACATGTCCAACAACGCGAAGGCCAATGACGAGGCCAAGGTCAACCACGCGGAGGGTGTGGCGGTCACCAAGTCGCTCAATGACGGTGGTGCGCAGCCAGTGGTGATGGGCATCGCACAGAGCGCCAACAGTGGCAACAGCTTCCCTGGGCACGGATCGCAGGACCAAGGTCATGACCATGGCCCAGAAGGCGGAGCTGGCCAGGACTGGGGCACCGGCTTGTTCGACTGCACCACCGACCCACACAACTGTTGGGACACCATCCTTTGCCATCCCTGCAGCATCGCGATGCAGTTCAACAAGCTCTTCAACAACCGCTCCTCCGTGAACTGGCCGATGTGCCTCGGTGTCTGTGCCACCGACGTCTTCCTGACTGGTGGGATCGCCATCTTTGCCGAAGCGCTCCTCGTTCGCTTCACCTTGATGAACCGCTACCACCTTTACGGTAGTGGTGCGTCACAGAACGAGACGGGCAGCTGCATTACCTTTTTTCTGGAGTTCCTTAAGGTGGGCTTCTGCACTTGCTGCACGACGTGCCAGAACGCGCGAGAGATGACGCTGCACGGGGATTGGCCCGGGAAGGTGCTCTTTGGCAAGGACCCCGCGCTGACGGCGATGGAGGCGCCTGGTGAGGTGACCATCGAGTAGGGGACGGGGGAATAGTAAAGGGAATGATAGTCGTCCTATCGCCGCCTGTCTCCTCCCCTCCTGCCTGTCCCACACGCCTCAAGGCGGACTCGCCGTATTTCTTCCTTGTCTCTCCCATCACTTTGCGGATCCATTGTTTACTTCATGTTCTTTCCTTCCCCCCCCCCCCCCCCACCCTCCTCTTTTCATGCTGTTACGCCCTTCACCGCGCTCTCTCTCTCACTCTCTCTCGTTTCCTCCCTTGCTCTCTGGATAGTGATCTGTGGTGGGGGGGTGGACGCCGGGCCAAGTGCGACAAGATGCCCTTCTCCCCTCCCCACCCCATCACTGCCACTATTGCCCATTGCAGACACTCTCCACTATAAAAAGAGCAACGAAGAATCCTAGCATTGCTTCTCCAGCCCATTGGCCCAATAAAAAACGGCAACACGCTACGGATGGAGAGGGGAGAGAGGGTACGGTCAGCCCCCCCCCCCCCTCCTCCTCCTATCCTGCCTGTCCGGGCGTTCTCAACCGCTAGTTTTGATGAGAGGAGAGGACCAGGTTTCAGGGCAGCCTGCGCTCGAGAGCGGCTATCCCCCACTCCTTCACACCCTCTCAACTGTAGCGACATGAGTTCACACAGTCAGCAATCGCTCCCTCACTCCCCCCTCCCCCCTACCTTCTCCAGAGTAGGACGAAAGACAAGGATCTACCCCCACACACAGAGTGAGCAGAAGCAGACAGGCACCACCACTATCGCCACACCCCACAGGCTCTCTCCTGTGCTCAGTCCCCTTTGTGGAGAAGAAGGAGAGGGATAATGCCCTCGCCCCAGGCCCCAAAGACGCGGCTGCAATGCATCCAGGAAAGTGCTGACATGCGCGCACTCCTCGAGAAGCGTCCGCCCTTCGCAACAGCTGGCTACGACAGAGAGAACACGGAGTGGGATTTTGTGAACATCCTCGTTGTTGGCGCTGGCGGGATCGGCTGTGAGCTGCTGCACCTCCTCGCCCTCAGCGGCTTCGGTTGCCTGACCATCATTGACCTCGACACGATTGAGCTGTCGAACCTGAACCGGCAGTTCTTGTTCCGCGAGGAGGACATTGGCAAGCCGAAGAGCCACGTCGCCGCGCGGCGCGTGATGGAGCGCTGCCCCGGCGTCACCGTGCAGGGCATTTTTGGAAAAGTCGAAGATCAGAGCGACGCCTTCTACCGCAGCTTTCACCTGATTGTCATGGGGCTCGACTCGGTGCCGGCGCGGCGCTGGATGAACCGCAAGGTGGCCGAGCTCGCCACGTGGGAGGTGGTGGCTCCCGCCCGCGGCACAGGCCAACCCGCCGTTCTCCGCATCACGGAGGCAATCCCCATCATGGAGACGGGCACAGAAGGGCTGCAGGGCCACGTCAAGTTCGTTGACATGGCGCGGCCCAATGGGAGCTGCATCGAGTGCATGGCATGGATGTACGAGAACAAGCGGAAGCAGGTGCCCATGTGCACCCTAGAGAACGTCCCTCGCATCCCTGAGCACTGCGTCCTCTACGTACAGTTCAAGGAGTGGCCCGACGCCCACGCCGACACGGCCGAACCACTCGACGGCGACAACGTGGCGCACATCCGCTGGGTGGCGGAGCGAGCGCGGCTGCGACAAGAGGCGTTTGGCATTAGCGGTGCCCCGATCGACGAAACGTTCACCCTCGGCGTCGTCAAGAACGTTGTGCCGGCCGTGAGCTCCACAAACGCTATGGTTGCCGGCATGGCTGTGACAGAGGTAATGAAATGGCTCACTGGTGTTGCGCCTACGCTGGACAACTACTACCTGTACGACGGCGCAGGCACCAGCATCGACATCGTCATGCCCGGCGCCCAGCGCCTGGACGGCTCGGAGAGCTGCCCCGTCTGTGGTCCACGCAGACTGCTGCCCGTCTCGCTCGACATGACGCCAGGCGAACTTCGCGAGGCGGTGGTTGCCGCGGCGGCCCCCACACCCGCCAACAGCGAGGGCCTGCAAGGGACGCTCTCCTTGCAGTATCGCGATTCGGACGGCGACGGCGGCGCCGCGGTGAAGGAGGTCTTCCTCCTCTTCCGGCATGGCAGCCCCTTCACAGTGCCCATCACAGGAGACACTGTGAAGGACATCCTGCTCTCCAGCGGCGCGCACGGGCTGGTGAAGGCCTGGCAAACGATACGGCAAGAGGGTGATGAGAAGAGGGAGGAGGAAGAAAACGAGGAACAGGTCAAACTCCCGGCTGTCACGGTGATGCTAACCGCTGGTAGTGGCGAGGTGATCACGATGCCTGTGCAGTGTCTTCCTTCGAGGCGGTAAAGGGATTGATGGGGGAAGGGGGAAGGCGTTCCTGTTTCTTCTCTGCCTTCTGCTTTCCTCTCCCTGTCCCTGGGGAGCGGCGGTAGAGGCGGCTGTGGGGCAATGGATTCGCACCTGCGAAGCCTTCACTGCTTATAACGATGCTCCTCCTCTCTCCCCCTCGCACTACCTCCGTCTGACGTGGTGATGTGTGTCTCCTTTCTTGTTGCTACTCTTTGTCCGTCCACCACCTTCCCCTCCCCTCCCCCCTGTCCCTCTTTGGGCGTGTTCTGGCAGTGGACTATTCAACAGCAAAGGACAACAACAAATGTGAGAAGCGGCTGCTGACTCCCTCTGCCTCCTCTTCCTGTGCGTACGAATGTGTATGTGTGTGCATGTACGCGGTGCGGGCAGATAGAGGTGAAGCACATCTACTCCTCCCCGTCTTCCTACTGAAGCAGCGCACGAGAAGGGACAAGAAGCTCTACAGACACATAAGCGAACCCTTCCTCCTTCTGTCTGAAGCTCCCTCTGTACTACCTTCCCACACACATTACACACAGACGGACAGGCACACACGGGGGGCACTCTCGCAGCCAATGCGGCGGCTCCTCTGCGCTGGGAGGCCTTCCGCCTTGGCACAGCTCTCTCTCGCCATGGTCTCCAGTGAAGGGGTCGGGGGACGAGGCGAGGCAGCGGCGGCGGCGGCACAGACACGACACCACCGTAAGGCACACCAGCGCCAACACAAGAGAGAGCCGCCCACGGTCCCGTTCAACTTGGGAAATGGCATCCTCATTTCCGCTCCTGCGGCTGAGAAATCACCACGACGGCGACGGGGGTGGCAACAGCAGAGGGCGAAGGAAGCGAGCCATGCCCAGGAGCCCGCCCCCGTCCTGCCACCGCCCTCCCCCTCCTCTTCCACATCAGCGCCGCCGGCGCCACCAGCAACGACAACGTCGGCTGCCGATTCGCTGGCCGCGGCCGCCCACGCCGTGCAGCGCGACCTCGTCGTGCACAGGCTAACCAGCGGCTCCCGAGGTACTGAGAGAGCGGGATCCCTTGATTTGCCCTCGCCACCACCGGCCGGGAACGAACTTGCTGTCCCTGTGGATCCTGCCGCGCTTGCGCAGCGCTCACTGCCCCTGCTGCTCTCGGCGACGGAGGTTCTTGCGGGGCGGGAGGCCGCCACGGATCGGGCCCTCGTCGCCGCCTTTGCGTCCGCCCAACGGGACGTGGCGCGATACGTGCGCTGGCTGGAGGAGACCGCACGGCGGACAACGGGCAGACGCTACGAGGCGGCCTTCCCTGCCTCACTGGTCGCACAGCTCTGGGAGACGGCCATGCCTTCCCTCTCGTCCCTTGCCGCACAGCTACGACAGCGATCCCGCGGACCCCGCGACGCGGTGGCAGGCGGAGGAGAGGAGCCGCAGACGACAGAGGCGGGTAACACAGTGGTAGCGCAACCCCAACGTCCGGGAGGCACTCGAGAAGCCGAGCAGGCGTTCCTGCAGAGCTTCCGCGACGCCCGCCGCGTCCTCGCACTCCGCACGCGCACGGTGGCGGATGTCCTGGTGAAGCAGTCCCCTGACGGGCTTGTTCGCACGCTTGCCCAAATGCAGCACTGTGGCGCTCTCAGCGACGACATTCTCGGGCCCGTCGCAGGGCTCCTCCTTTCGCACTTCGAGAGCGCCGCGAGGGATGGGACGGGCGAGAATGCGCAGAAGATCGCCAAGAACCACACCCTGACCGCGCAACAGGTGGCCACCCCGCTCCCTTTGGGCAATGTGGACACCGCGACGCTGAGCCCGTCTGCGGCCATCACGCTGGCTCGCCTGCTCGGCCGACAGCAAGCACCGAACCACTTCCAGCTGCACAAGCTGACGCACACAGTGCTACTCCCGCCAATCCAGCGGGCACTGGCGGCGTCAGCAGCGGCACTCATTGCGAGGGAGGAGGAAGAAGGGGCCCGTGCTATCCCCCCGCGCGCCGCTCTGGTGGACCTCACCAAGTGCTTTGTGCACTACGCCGTTTCTGGCAGCGCGGTGGAGCACCTGGCCACCCTCTGGCAGCCCTACCTCCACCCCCGCCACCAGGGCAGTCAGGAGGAGGAGGGGGAAGGAGCCTTCACCGTCTCGGATTGCACCGAGCTTCTGCGGATTCTTGCCCAGCCCCCCGCCGTGGCCGCCAACGAAGCGCTCCTGCGGCGACCAGAGAAACTCAGCGGGTCTGCCTCCGCGTCCTTGAACGAGCTGTACGCTGGCGTTGGCGGCGGCGGCGGCGCTCGTCGCCGTGCTCGGAGGGAAGGTCTGGTCGCCGCGGACGAGTACGTGCCGCTGGTGGAGATGCTGTGCGGGTCCGTGGCCGCCACCTGCGAGGCCTACCTGCAGAGGTGCGGGAGTGCTGTGAAGACGGACGGAGAGGGGGAAGAGGGTAGGGAGGACGCTGCCGTGGTGGTGGCGGCGGCTCCTTCCGCCATCGCAGTGTCAACGCGAGAGGGGCTCTCTCCTCCGGACCTGTCCCCGGAGGTGCTTCTCGGCTGGATGCTGGCCCTGCTGAAGGTGAACAGCCCCCGCTGGGCCGAGGTCTACACCCTCTCCGCCACCGCGACCCTCGTGAGCCTCACGCGGGCCCCGTCCTCGCACTCCCACGGGAGAAACAGCGACCCCACCGCCTGCCTCCCCGTCCCCCTTGTGGAGAAGTTCCTGTACGAGCTGATCCACCGCAACACGCACATCCCAGCACACGCCCTGCACACCCTTCTGCTGCGACGCCTCCTCCACGCGAAGGAGACTCGGGACGATGCGACATACGCCAGCACCGCGCTGCTCGCCTTTGAACTCATGTCGCCGTCAACGAAGCAGGGAGAGCAGATGGGGCAAAAGAGGGAGGCGAGTGCAGAAGGAGAAGAGATGGTGGAGGAAGCAACAGCACCAGCACCACTGGCATCGCCTGCTGTAGAACAGGCCGTCGTCGCGACAGGGGAGGAGGGTTTGTGGGGGATAGGTGCAGGGGAAGCGGCCACAGCGTTCGCGTTGCTCCAACACCATGGCGGCGCGCTAGGCATCACAGCCTTTGTGGCCGCCCTGTGTGTCAGCCCGCTCCACGAGCTCCCCGCGAAGGCGCAGCGACAGCTACTGCAGCACTTCACCAGCATCGCCAGCGCCGTGCACCCGTCCTGGCTCGCCCGCGGTATTGTTGCGGTGACGGGGAAGCTGTCCCCGGAGGTGGTTGGCTCTGACGGCGTCTCGGTGCACAAGTGGTACTCACGCTTCACCGCCCGCGACGTCACGCGAAAGCTTGACTTGGCGCAGTGTGCGGGCCTGATCGCTGTCCTGTCGACGCGGCCGGCGTACCTGGCCGACAACGCCATTGCGCTGCACGCCCTTGTCCACCGCGTTGGTGCGCTGCTCAAGTCGGACCGACAGCAAGACGCTGCGTTGGCGGCGCTGCCGGACCTCATTCCCGCCCTGCACAGCGCCAACGTACTCTTCGCACCCCTCTTCTCGCGCATGTGCCGGCTGATGCTGTCCGAGGTGAAGGACGCGCCGTGGGAACTGCTGCTGCCGGCCTTTACTGCCACCGCCGAGGAGTTCATGCGACGGTCACGGCAGGAGGCGAGCGCGACCGTCTTTCGTGATGTCTGGGAGCTGCTGCGGCAGCGGGTGATGGCAGACGCGGCCGAGTCCCTGGAGCTGCCGGACGTCTTGGCCGCTCTGGACGGCTTCGCGGCCCTGGACGTTGGCGACCGTCCCCTCTTCCTGGTCCTCACACGTCGGCTGTGGACCACCGTCTTGGCAGAAACAGCGGCCCAGGCGGACGGCGGCGACGGGAAGGCACTGCAGGTGGAAGAGGAGGATAAGGAGGAGCTGAGCCGCGTGGCCCACTCCCGGGCACGAATGGGCGGCTACCTCTGCTCCGCCCTCACACCCAGCGCGCTCGCTGCCCTGGCCACTACCTTGCTCTACAAGCGATCGGGCCCCGACGTGGACGTCATGCTGCCATGGGTGCTGTTGGGACTATCCGGCCACGCTGTGCGGGAGCTGTACCCGATTGATGTGGTGCACCTCATGCCTGCCTTGCTCGCCGCCTTCACAGACGCATCAGCAGGACACGAGGAGCAACACCACAAGAAGGGTGAGGAGGCAGACGTGGCGCTGCTGCTGGGGCTGCTGCACCGCGCCTACGACGCGTGTCGGGAGCAGTTCCTGCTCATGTACCAGGTCGCGGGGAAGGTCTCAGAGGAAGGGGCTCCGGCAGTGGGAGGGGGGATGGATGGTCTGGCCGCCCCACCCGCCACCACCTCCTCCCTTGCAGAGCTGCAGGTGCTGCAGCACCAGAGAGAAGGGTGGGATGCAAAGGTGAAGGCCTCTGTGGACCTCGTGCCAAAGCGCTACTTTGCCTCCATCCTTGTGGAACTCTCCGGGAGCGGCCTTGCCGACGCCGCCGTTGCCACAGCCTGCGCGGCGAAGTGCTGCACCACCCGCTGCTGTCAGGAGCTCCTCTCCATCCAGCACCTTGTTGACGTGTGCATGGCACTCTGCGTTCAGTTCCCGCCGTCCCCAAGCCCAAAAGCAGCCAGCACGGAGGCAGGGAAGGAGGTCGAAAAGGCGAATGCGGAGCCCTCCCCCTCGGCGCTCAATGCCATTTTCATGCCTCCTGTTTTGGGTGCGCTGTGGCGCCGCACCGATGAGCTGGACGCGGCGCAGATTGACGCGCTGCTGCGATGCCTTCGCTTCCACTACGGGGAGAACGTGGATGGTGACTTTGTGGATCGCCTGCAAGGCCAGAAACGGCTCCTGGTGGAGGAGCGTCCAGCGCCGCAACGTCGTCACCGCGCAGAGGAGCCCATGCAAGGCGCTTCCTCGGAGGCGAGGCCAAGGGAAAGTTCGCAGGTCGGGATGGCGGCGGCGGCGACTCAGGCGGCCTCCCAAACCAGCGCGCCACCGTCCCAATGGACCAGTTCCGTGGACGACTCCGTTGCCGAATGGATGCTCGCCAGCCTGGGGGAACCGTGATGGCAACGCTGCTGCACGCCACGACTCTCTCACACACACACACACCTCTCCTCTTCTTTCGATGTGGTGTCCTACTGTTCCTAAAGACCTCGACACACACACATATATGTACCCTTACACAATGGCACCGCCCAGGGGGAGGGAGGGCACAACTCCCCGTGTGGTGATGGAACGAGACTGGATACATGGAGAGAGAGAAAGGGAGGGATTAACAAAGTGTCCTTCGAGTCTCATTCCGTTCTCCCCTCCCCCTCCCCCTCCCCTTTACTCATTATTAGCATTCCGTTTTCCGTACATAGACGCACACAAGTGATACGCAGCCATACAGATAAATCCCTCACATACAGTTGGGGCAACACCGGCCAGCACTGCAGAGGGGAGGTGGGTGGAAACACAGAAGCGAAGGATGAACGACGCCAAGGAGGAAACATCCCATCGCCACCGCCACGGCCAGGAGCGACAGACATCACGACACCACCACCGGCACCGGCACCACCACCATGAGAAGTCCGACGGCGATCCTTTCCTGCCGGCGGGCGGGTCGCTGTTTGACTTTGGTGGGGAGCAGGCAGAGGGGGGATATGGGATAGGGGTACCATCCACCGCCCACACGCCCCCACTCGTGCACGACGGAGGCCGTCGACAGCAGGAAACCCGCATTCACAGCAGCAGTGCCTCGGCAAGGGCATCCTCTGCGTCGTCGTCATCCTCTTCCTCGTCCTCTGCGATTGTGAAGACCGGTGGCGATGACGATGGCGATGTGGTTCACCGCTCGCCATTTCGTCGGGATGGCCGAGGGCACCTCATCGTCGTGGATGAGCAGGAAGAGATGCGGCAGCGAACGCGAACGGGCAGGGGAAGCAAGGGGGACCGGACGCGGACGCGCGCAGGCAGGACGGCAGGGAAGAACGAGGGGGATACCAGGGACGAGCTGGAGCAGGAGCGGGACGGGCACCACCACCGCCGTCGCCGACACGAGAGGCGAATCAAGAGAGATCAAAAGGTCGCCCCCTCCTCTGCCGCTACTACGACGGCGGCGGCGGTGGGGATCGCGGGGGACGAGGACAACGGCACGGAGCCCTCGTCCCTCACCCGTGGCAGCGGCGGCAGCGCTGATGCGGACGGCGAGGGCGGAGACGGGCTGTACGACTACGACCCCGACGACCCCGAGGCCCTCGCGGAGAAGGCGCACCTCCTCAAGGTCACCGCGGAGAAGATGGACCCAACGACCTGCGGCGGTCTGCAGCACGCGCCGTGCGAGTTTCAGCGTGCCCCCATCCCGTACTGGGTGCAGCGGCTGAGCGACCTGCTTCTCTTCCACAATAGCACACGCTCCAGCTCCGGCCCGGGCGTCCTTCCCGTCGACTCCGCCCTGCGCCAGCTGCGCGCTGATCTGAAGGAGGCGCGGCAGCTGCTGCGCGAGGTGAAACAGGGAAAGGACTGGGGCTTCCTCCGGACCCGCCCAGCGAACATGTACGAGGTCTACGGCCCCGTCACGGAAGCAGAAGAGGAGCAGGAGGAAGAGCAGAGCCCCAAGGACGGCGAGGAGGAGATGGTTCCCATCCTGGGAGGCGATGCCACACGCGGAGGTGCCGCCGAGGACGCCGCGGTTGAGGTGCAGGTCATGGAGGCCACCACTGAAGAAGCAAGTACCGAGCCCACAGGGGAAGCAGCAACAGCAGCAGAAAGCGCGGGAAAGAAGCAGAAGAAGAAGGCCGCGAAGGATTCGGGGAGAGCCTCCTCTGTTGGTCCGCTCTTGTCCCCCGAGGACGAGGCCGCGGATGAGGCGCTGCCGCTCCTCCAGCGCGCGATTCCGCTCTGGCGTCGGCGCGGTGCGGCCGTGCAGACCCTGTCCGAGCTCATCGAGCACCTCGACAACCGGCTCTACCTGCTCGAAAAGAAGCTCAGCGACCCGCAGGATGGCGCCTGGTACGAAGCCGTTGGCGCGCCGGACAGCACGGGCGTCGACGGAACGCAGCGGTCGACGCTTCCGGCAGCTCTAGAGCAGTCCTACGCCGCCTTCATGACCAGCGCCGTCCTGTCCGACCTGTTTATCCCCGCCGCGCACCTCAACGGTCTGAGCGAACGGGCAGCCCGCGTGAGCGCGGCCTTTCTCGCCCAAACACCCAAGGTGCACGACCAGTTCATCATCGAGGAGGACTTCCGGCCCATGTACGACTACCTCCTGACACGACCAGCCAACATGCTGGAGTCCCCGTACACCGAGGTCCGGGCGGCGGCGGGCCGATCCGCCTCCTCCACAGCGCGCTCCGAGAAGGACCTCCGCCGCTCCTTCACGGTGCACGTTGACTACATTCGCCTGCATCCCCCGCAACCGACAGGTCTTCTCATGTTGGGCAACGCGGGCGGCGGGGCGCCAGCGGCCCTCGGCCTTGGCCGTCGCGGCAGTCTCGATGATACCTTCTCTCGCCTCCTCACAGACACGCAGTACTACGCCTCGCTGCTCACAGGCGACTCGCTAGAGGACACGCTGATGATGGCGGAGAGCCTGTCTGCCACCGCACTCGGCGCAGCAGCAGCAACAGCAGGCCCGGCTACGGCCGCGGGAAGGAGGGCCTCGGCTGCGTCCACAGTGGGCATGTTGCCGTTCGGCCCTACCTCTGCAGCAGTCCTCTCCATGCTGTCCGTCGCCGCCGCGCAGGAGCACGCACTGGTCGCCTTCACCCCGGAGACCTATCTCATCGCGATGCTCCTGCAGCACTACGAGAGATACCGTCTGCTGCGCCTGAATCTGCTGCCGTACTTGAAGACGCGCGGCTTCTACGAGGAGCAGCTCGCGCACCTCGCCCAGCAGCGCACGCGCCGACCAGAGGTGGAGCAGCTGCAGAAACAGCTGGAGATGCTGCGCGACAAGTCAACGGCGCTGGAGCGGACCGCCATGACGGCGATGATTGCCCTCTGGCGAGGAGTCCTGCATCTTCGTCGCTCCAGCACCAGCAGCAGCGGGGCGGGCGACGTCAACGGAGGCGGGAGGAGTGTGTACGACAATGGGGCAGGAATCCCTTTTATTGTCTCGTCCCATCGCGACGCCCGGGCCGCCGCGCTAGCAGCAGCAGGAGCAGCAGCAGAGTCGGGCCACAGTCGGTTCGACGGCAACAACGACACGGTCACCGCAGCCGGCGCATCTGGCGTCGCTACTTCTGCGATGTTGCAGATGACAGACGGTGAGGCTGCCGGGCCACCGGAGCTGGCCATGACGGGCCGTCGCAACGTCCAGGAGATGGATGTCTTCCTGACGGATTGCTCATCGTCACCGTTGTCGTCACGCTCGCTGCCGCTGGACGCACCGGTACCGGATGCGACGGCGGCTTCGTCAGCCCCTGACAACAACAGCCTCTTTGCGAGTACGGCGGGGCGGCACCAGCACACGCGCGCCGACGGTGCCGACATCCCCAGCGCCGCTGGCTCCATCATTCTTCGCGGGCCCATCCGTGACACCAGCGCGACAACGACAGGGCCAACAGCAGCCACGTCGGCGTCGGCAACCACGCACGACGGCGACGGCGGCTTCGTAGCGGTGCGCAGTGCCCAACGCGCGCCGCGTTTCCGCTTTTTCCTCCGCCGCGTCGGCCGCATGGCGGAGACCCCATACGTCGAGGGCGACGATGTGCTGCTCTACGAGCCCGTTGTCGAGGGCGCGGACGCGCTGCTGCCCGCTCCTGACAGCCTCCCCTCCTCCTCCGCGCAAGGTGCAATGGGTGGCGCAGACACCGGCGCGCAGCACGAGGAGAGGAGGCGTGGCCTGAGCAAGGAACGTCTGGACACGATGCAGTTCTTTCAAATTGCCGTGTTCGCCCGCGCCAGCGCGGCGGTGCCACCCCAGTACGTTGGCTGCACGATGCCCCGCCCCCTCACCACCGCCAACGTTGTCTTTTTCAACGAGTCGTTCGAGATTCGCGTGCTGCGCGAGCCCATTGAAATCATTCTACACGTCATCGTCGTCTCTGACGGGCCCGCGAAGGGCAGCGTTGTCGCCACTGTTCGTCTGCAGCCGACGCTTACGCGGGGCTATCTCCTCCTTCCCCTGCAGGCCCCGGTGTCCTTCATGTTCAAGAAGCGCCTCATGGCACGGTACACGGGCACCGGGCTCACCGGCGTGCTATCGGCCTCCACAACGTGGACGACGGCACACGGCCTCAGCATCCCGCAAATCGAGAGACTCTTCATGTCCGGCGCGGCGGACCCGCTGAACCCGGAGTATGCACCGATGCTGCGCCTGCTGCGGAAGTACTACGTCGAGCTGGAGCGAAACAGGGCGAAGCAAACGGCGGAGGGCGGCGATAGCGGTGGCGGCGAGAGGCAAAGGGGGGGCAGAGCGCGCGGACGACCCCGGGCCCGGGCCAGGTCGAGCGGGGCCGCTTGCGACGCGGAAGAAGACGGCAATGCGTACAACAGTCGCTCGTCTCGTCGCGGCTCCCGCCACCGTCGCCGCGGCAGCACCAGCAACGCAAGTGCTGTCGCCATAAGCGCGTCGGTCATTGGCGGGTCGTCGTCCAAGTACGAGGACACCCCAGGCGGCCACAGCCTCAGGGATGCCGCGGCCGCACAGCACCGGAAGCCCTTCACACCGGAAATGCTGCTGAGCCTTCCTCTCGTCGTCGGCACCTCCCACGGGGCGAGCCACGGCAGCAGCGGCAGCGGCAGCGACGCCGTCGTCGTCGACCACATCCGCACAAGCGACCGGCGGCACCCCTCCGCCGCCTCGGCAGTTTGGACAAACCGACTTCTGCTGATGCGTCACCGTTGGCTCATCGCCGCCGGGCAGTCCAAGGCCTTGGACAAGGTCGAGGCCACCCTCCTTCGCTACCCCATCCCCCTCTACGCTGACGAGCAGTACGACCTTCTCAAGTGGGTGAAGCGGCAGCTGGCGAGGGAGGCTGCAGAGCGGCGCAAAGCGTACGACATGGAGGCCGGCGCAAGTCGCGCCAACGGCAACGACCTCCGCAGCCTCAACGACCCCGGCGACCTTTTCGACGAGAAGGCCTACGCAGAAGAGCCGTCGTCGGTCTCTGGGCTGGCCCTCAGCCCTCTGCCAAAGGAGGTGAAGCTGAAGCTATGGCAGGACCGCCAGCGACACATGAAGCTGACCCGCAAGCCAGTGCACCACATCACCGATGAGGAGAGACTGGGGCAGATCGTGACGATCCCCACGTTCAGCCTCAAGCTCGTGTTCGACCTGAAGCCGCGCAGCCAGTTCAACCCCCGCCGTGTGGCGCGGCCCAAGAACGAGGACATTGACCGAGAGCTGCTCAACCGGCGCCGGGACAGCCGCATCGTCGTCCACGTCATGAAAGCCAACAACCTGCCGGAGCGGGCCGATGGCACGCCGCTCGAGCCTTTTGTGCAGGTCGGCTTCGTCTACGAGAACACCTACTCCCGGTGTGAGGTGGGCACCTCGCCCACGTGGTTCCAGTCGCTCGAGATGCCCTTCCAGCCGCTCGACTTTGCGGAGGAGACGCTCAGCATGATTGACGACGACATCATCATCTCCGTCTACGACAAGGTGGAGATTCCCATGCCGCCGGCGACGGTGACGACCGGCGCCGTCGCCCACGAGACCCACTACCGGACGGAGCGGCGGCTGCTGGGCACGTTGCGGCTGCCCTTCTACTCCCTGCACCAGGCCGACGAGGCGCGCATGGAGGGCGTCTTCCCCCTCACCACGCCGCGCTGGCTGCTGGGCTACGACGCCAGCTCGGCCACGAGAACGGAGGCAGCGCAGAATCCCTTTGGCGAGGACCCCGCACAGGCCGCTGCGAGCAACCGCTCCGTCAGCATCGGCCCCACCATCCATTTCTACATCTCCCTCTGGCCGCCGCTGCAGCGCGAGAAGCCGAAGTCGATGAGCGCGAACGACCTGGCGGCGATGGTGCGGCAGCTCAACGTCAATGCCGAGCTGCGCCACCTCCACGAGGTGGCCCTCAAGTGGGCCAAGACGGCGACGGGTAAGATCAAGGCGATCACCAAGCTGAACGCACAGGCCACGGCACGAAAGGTGGAGCCCTTTGTCAACTGCTCCACCGGCGACCTTGTCTTGGCGTGCCGCTACCTCCTGCCCCACGGCGGCCCTCCCCCACCGCAGACCGTCACCAACATCTTTGAGGCTATCCGCTACGTTTCCCTGCTGCCTTTTGTTGTGGACATTATGGCCTGGGGAGACAAGGATGTGTGGAGCACCAACGTGGAGCTGCTCGCCATGCGCGGCGGCGACTACGAGGAGCTTGCGCTGCTGCTCGCGCACTTCCTGCGCCACCTGGACCCCGCCAACGCCACCTACGTCGTCGTCGGCGAGGGCGAGATCTACGCCCAAACCATCATGGTCCTCCACGCCTTCGAGGACGGCGGCACCCAGTGGCGCCTGATCGACCCCCGCACGGGGTGGATCGCGCCTGTTGAGCGTCCCTTCGGGACGATCCTGCGCGATGTGCACTACGTCCTCTCGCATGACCAGATGTGGGCCAACATCCAGCTCTCTGGTCTGCCACACCGCATGAGCTGGAGGCTCGACGACCCGGTCCACTGGCTCCCTTGCTTCGCCCCCGCCAGGGACAAGCGCGTGGCGCGCTGCATGCCGGCGCTGACCTCCATCCAGCGCGAGGTCCTCACCTTCCAGCCCGTGGACACCGTGAAGGCAAAGGAGATCGAGGTGGACCTGCGCGCCGCGCTGAGGAAGTCGTTGCTGGCCTGGCGCAACCACCGGCCGCCTGCGTTCCACCGCGGCGTCGAGGCCATCCTGCGCGATCTGCTGGTCATCGCCGAGGACGAAAAGTGTGCGTGCGGCTCTGTGCGGCACCCCGCGGTGACGGCGATGGCGAAGGAGCGGCTGGCCGAGTACTTTGGCCTCCCCATCGACGGCGTCAGCTTTGAAAACACAAAGGAGGACAAGAAGCGCCAGGCGCGGCAACGCGAGAGGGAGAGGAAGGACGCCGCCGTCGCCGCCGCGGATGGGGACAGTGCAAAAGGGGCAAAGCCTCGCCGTCGCGCAGGCAGCGGCCGCATCCGACAGCAGCGCCCCTGCGTCCGCCTCGTCGGCGCTCCCGTCACCTCCTCCTACAGCTCCTCGGACAAGAAGTACTACAAAATCCTGCAGCAGGTGTTCGAGTGCGCCGCGCATGAGGTGGGCACCGATGACGTGAGCTTTGCAGCGGGAGTGTATGTCAAGAGCTACACGGGCGATGTGTTTGCCATGTGGGTGTTCCTTGTCGCCATCTGTCGCGGGGTCGAGGACGTCACCGAGAGCGACGAAGATTAGCCGTGTGCCTTCACCACTGTGGTTGTTGTTTGTTCATGTCACTAGTACCACTATCTCTCCCCCCCCTCCTCTGCTCAATCAGCGGAAGCGCATAGATGCTCCATTTCTGCTGTTTACTGTTGCTGCTGCCTCTTCAATCCTCTCCACCCTTCCTTCCTTTCCTTTACCTACATGTCAGAACGGCAGCGTCCCCCCCCCCCCCTCCCTATACACACTGCGCGACAACACGCCTTCCTTGATAGACACTTCATTCCCTCCTCCCACGTACATGCACACACACACACACACAGAGAGAGAAAGAGAAGGAGAAGGAGAAATGGTTGTGACATCATGTAGCACTAGTAAGCTCCGGTTTCCCTCGGAAATGCCTGTGGCCATGCCCATCTATGGTCGCTGCTGCTCTCATCCTCTTCCACCTCGCGTCCTTTTAGGTAGGAAACAAGGCAAACCGTCGCACCAACTTCCTTCCTTCCGTCCGCCCCTCTCTCTTTCCACCACACACCCCACAGAATACGGCCGCTTGGGTTTCACGGAGATGATGACCAAGGCCTCCTTCTTCATGCAGGAGCACCTGCGACGGAACTTTGCCTACATCACGGACGTGCACTACCCCACCGCCTTCTTCTGTCGGGGGCGTCTGCCGTTCCCCCAGGGCCTCTCCGCCATTGCCATTCTGTTTCACAACAAGACCCCGGCCGACGTCTACGCGCACCCCTACTTCATCGAGAAGCAGAGCGACCCGTCGCAGCCCTCCCCGCAACTGCACATCACGGAGGAGATACAAGGCATCATCAAGGTGCAGCGAGGCCTGCGGTACATGAAGGATGACTCCAGCAAGCTGGACGACACCATGTCCATCGTGACGGACTACGATGTCCCGGTGCGGGGCAAGCTTCTGTACGTGCAGACCGCACGGGAGCGGGAGGGGGCTCGCGCGGAAGAGGAGCGCATCCGCGAGGAGAGGAACCGCTCCCTACGCCCGAGCAGCGGCGCCGGCGCCGGCGACGGCAGCAAACGCCAGTCCCCAAAACGCGCTGGTGAGCCCACCATCACCTTCTCCTCGTCCCTACCGGGCGATGATGGGGCGGCGGCGGTGTCGGGCAGCGCTGACGGCGAGATCACGCCGGAGGAGCGCGCCTCGCTGCGGGAGCGCCGCATTGCCAGCCGTGCCTTTGTGTCATCCTTCATGTACTCTGGCGCGGGCAGCGGGGGCCCGTCCTCCGGCCGTATGGGCGGCCCAGGCGCCGGCGGTGGCGGCGGCAGTGTCTTTGGTAGCGGCGGCGGTGGCGCAGACAGCGGGATAAACCGGCGCGCCAGCGGCAACCCCGCTGGCGGTGGCTCGACTGGCCTGACGACCCCGCCTGCCCCCAACGCGCCGAAGCTCTTTCCCTCTGTGGGGGAGAGTCTGCGGGACAAGCGCTCGAACCACGGCTTCTTCAAGACTGTCCTCAACCAGCGCCTGGACGAGCGGGCCGTGAGTGCCCCCATCCCGCCCCCGCAGGTGCACCTCCACGAAGACGACGGCGACGCCACGCTGTTCAAGGAACGCCTCGGCGGCTTCACGGTGGTGTACAACCCCGTCGAGACTAATGATCGCACCTTCTCCGATCTCATGGCAAAGCTGAACGAGGAGGAGAAAGTGGTCAAGGTCATCGTCGTGCCAACAAGACACGCCTGGCGGCAGGTGCAGATCTGGGCAGACGCGTTCCCCGACGCCCAGATCATCTCCAGCGGGCCCATCCCCGTCCTCAACGAAGACGGTACCACCACCAGCACAGACGCGCTGGCCGAGGCTGCGGAACAGGGCACGCCAACGAGCAGCGGCGGCATGGCGAGCCGGGCAACCGCTGCTGCCGGTCACAGCAGCGTCACAGGTATGCAGGACTTCGGAAACGGCGTCACGGGAATGTCCTTCCCGGAGGTGGACCTGGAAGCTGAGGCCGCCGCGGAGCACTCCGAGGAGGAGGAGAGGATGGCGCGCAAACTTCAGCAGCAGCAGCAGCGCGAGCGTGCGGCGGCCGCGAACGCCGCGCAGGCAGGCGTCTCCTCTGCCCACCATCACGATGGCGCCGCCGGTCCCGGCAGCGGCGCAGGCGCGGCTCCCTCTCCCCGGAACACTGCCATGATCGAGGAGTACGAACGCCAGCGCAGCGCGGGCAAAGCGGCGGCGCAACAGCAGCAGCAAGAAGGAGGGAGTGACGGTGCGGCCTCAACGGGGAACCCTGAGGACCCTGCGGACTTCCTGTGGTCGCAGCAGGCGCGGACAGTGACTTCCTCCGCCGGCTTCGCGGGCGACGCCGGGGTGGACGCCACCGGCAGCCGGCAGGGTGGCCTGCGCATCGCCGATGCCCACCGCGTGCGCGACCTCTCCCGCGAGGGCTACCCCGACTTCATCCAGCTCACCCCCTCCATCCTCCTGCTCCGCGTGAAGGGTGACGCCGTCACGGAGGAGTACGTCATGTACGACTACGCGAGCAGGACGCTGTACTGCACAGACCTCTTCCACGGCCAGTACGCCGACCTCGACCCGCTCAACAGCTGGATGTGCCGGGTTTGGTTCAAGTTCATGAAGCAGGGCAACCACAAGCGTGTCGATATCGTACCCCGCTTCAAGTGGCGCCAGGTGTGTGGACAAAGCGCGCTGCCGCAGCTGCAGCGCTTCGTGGATTGGCTCACAACAAGTTTCGAGATTGACAACATTGTGCAGTCGCACGGGACACCACCGTTCACCGAGGACGCCGCTAACGCGCTGCGCCTACAGTGGGACCTTGACCCGCTGCCCGAGGCACCACCACAGTCACGGCAGCAGCAGGAACAGCAACCACCACCGCCGCCACCGCCCGACGCCGCCTCCTTCCTGGATTGGGAAGCCCAGCAGCAGCGGCAATAACGGCTCCCATAGCACTTTGGGCGGAAAGGAGGAGAGTGGAGTGTCTTCTCCCTTCCTGTCTGCGCATGTGTGAGCCTCGCTCCTGCCTTGGCCACTCCCATCGTCACAGAACGAACGAAAAGTTGAAGAACGAAGAAAAAGGAAATACTTGAAGACGTGTGTAATGGCGCAAAGACGAAACGAGATGGCGCAAAACACGCGCGTGACGCGGATGCGGAAGACGACCTCCCTGTGGAGACTCAAGCATATCATGCGAAGGAAAGGGGGGAGGGAAAACAGACAGGCAGACCAGCCGCCAAGTCCCCCCCCCCCCCATTCTGCCCCTCCCTCCATTGGTTCTCTCCTTCCATCTCCTCCCTCTTCATCCCTCTCTCTCTCTCTGTATGGTGGTGGTGGCGAAGGAGGCAAGAACAAAGATCTCAAAAGCGTACACTCACTGTACACCTGCGTCTGATTCCGACACCCTGCTTCTGGGCTAGGCCAGCTCGTTATTCCTTTCAAGTGTCCCACCGTCCCCTCCCTCTCTCTCTCTCTACTTCGCTCTCTCCTTCTCCGACAGGGTGGCTCGCTTCGCTTGCATTCGAGATTCCTGACTTTCTCTCCCCTATCTTCCAGCGTGGTGGCTGCGTGGGTGTGAGGCGCGTGGGTGCGCGTGCCCTCTCTTATCGTTACTGCTATCGGTTGTTGCTGTTGTTGTTTCTTCTCCCTCTTTGATTCCTTTTTCGTTTGCTGTTTCGCTTACTATAGTTTCCATCTCCTCCCTATTGCCGACTTCCCTCCGCTGGCTACTTCCCGCCGTTTCCCCATCACTTTACCACCACCCTTCTTCACTCTCTCTTCTCTCTCTTCACACCTTCGCCATCATTTCAGGCGAGTGGGTGTTACTATCTTCACCTTCAACACAAATCAAAACTGGCTGAGCAGGCGACAACATCTCCTTCCCGTACTCTCCCGCTCTCTCTCTCCCTTACTACTTCTTCCCTCCTCCTCCCCCCGACCCTTCTCAACCATCCATCGCATTTCCCCCTCACACACAGAAACAAGTAGGGAAGGCAATAAGAAGCCATGTCAGGCCTAAACACTAGTCAATTCTTGGACAAGAACGGCAGCGATGGAGCACCCGAGCACCTCTTCTTCGATGATATCGAGGAGCTCCACCCGTGGCGCACCCCTGAGGACTGCATCGGCGGGTGCATGGCCCTCCCCACCAGCGTCGACTTCCTCCTGCAAAACGTGGCGGCGGCGCGAGGGAAGAGTCTGAGCACCATGTACAAGATCAAGCGCACGGAGAGCTATGGTGGCGAGAGCAGCGTGGGCAACTCACGTACCTACGATGGCGGCGCCATGAATGGTTTGCATGGCGAGGGTAGCGGGCTGAACGGCAGCGGCCTCGGGCTCACCCAAAGCGGCACCTACAGCGCCGTTGTCATGAAGTCGAAGCGGAGCCAGAGGAAGGCGGCGGAGAAGGTGGCGGGAGCGACGCTTATCGATCTGGCGCGAAGTTCGGTGGATGGCTCGAGCGCGCTTTCCCCTCAGCGCGAATCGGTCCTTGCCTCGCAAGACGCCCACCTCGCCGGCTCCCCGAGCAGCCTTGAGGTGGTCCGCAGTAGTGTCAACGGCGACCTCCTGCGCCTGTCCTCCGGCAGCACCAGCGCGGCAAGCCTCACCCGCGGCGGCGGCGGCGGCGCACGCACCTGTGGCAGTTTCGGCACGGTGCTGGGCAACAAGGGTCGCGGGCAGTTCCACTCCCTCTCGCGCAGCCAGAGCCACGCGGACGCGCCGCCCTCGCAGCCTCTCGACGCGGCGAGCCTACCATCCTCGCACAACGACATGGTGCTCACAGGCGAGAAGGGAGGCGACTTCCTCATCGCGAGCTCCTCCCTGCCGCGCTCCCCACGGCCCACCAAGTCGCAAGCAGCGTCCAGTCGGCCGCTGCAGCAGCCGGTGCGGTCGAGCTCTGCGGAGCGCCGCTCGACATCCTCGCCGGTCCCTGTGGTACCTGAGATCCCCAACTTTGAGCAGTTCCTGTCAGAAAAAGAGAAGCTGCTGAAGGAGTTGGAGGCACGGGATCGGGCCTCCGGCAAGCCTCCGGCGGCGGCTATGCGCACTAAGTCCGCCGCCAACGCGATCAACTCGGACGCCGAGGACGACAGCAACGGGGTCCACGACTACCAGGATATGGTGAACACGCAGGCGGGGCTCGCGCTCAACAGCCCGCGTTCCACCCGCACCTCGCCATCGCCGCCATCCGTGGCCCCACTGACAGCCAAGGGCATTGGTGGGCCTAGCCCAGCCATTGGCCAGGCAGCTGCGCAGGAGGCACGACCGCAGCACCCGCACGTCCCCACTCCTAGCGAAGAGGCGCTGCCCTCTTCATCGTCTTCGTCCTCCTCCTCCGAGATGGAGGCCGACCACGCCAGCGAGGCCAACTTTGGCGAGAATGGCCACTACGTCTGCGTCCCCGGTGACACGTTGAACAACCGATACACGCTGATCCACCAGCTGGGCATTGGCCGCAGCAGTCGTGTGTGGCTTGCGGTTGACTTGGAGCAGTGCTCCCCATCGCGCCGCCAGCTCATCAAGAGCCTCGGCGAGGAGAAGGTGCGGAAGCTCTTCAGCCCCAAGGACAGACCCATGTTCGCCGCTATCAAGGTCTTCCGGTGCGGCGACACGTACGGAGATTGCGCCATGTACGAGTCCCGAGTGATGGAGTACATCAAGGACAACGTCAAGCGATCTGGCGCCGTCGGTGCCGGTGCGCGAAGGAGGCAGTCCCTCCTCCTGGAAGCGTCGCACAATGGTGGCAGCGGCGAGGGCGTGGTGGGGGGGCCCTCCGAAGGCACCTTTAACGGGCTCGCCTCTGCACGGGGAGGTCTTGCCAGCCAGCGGCGGAACTCGCAAGGCACTCCTGTCAACAGCGCAAGGATGGGAGGGAACGGCATGGCCAACAGCACCACCCCGGCCATGAGCCTTGGCATCGGTGGCCTCAGCGCGCGTCAGCATCAGCATCACCGAATCTCCTCCTCTATCGGCTCCGTGGGTGGGTGGTCCTTTGGCGCCAGCGTCGGCCCGGGGGTGCCGGGCGTGACCACCTCCCACTATGCCGATCACCTGGCTCTCATGCGCGACCACTTTGAAGTGGAGGGTGACTACGGCACGCATCACTGCATCGTCATGGACGTTGTTGGCGCCGGCGTCGACCAGGCCATCAACGAAACGCACCTGCGCGGCCTCCCGCTTGACGTTGTGCGCTCCATCATGGCTACCTCGCTACAGGGGCTGGCGGTGCTCAGCGCGCTGCACATCATTCACACTGACATCAAGCCAGAGAACCTCCTGTTCATGGATCTGGAGAGCAAAACAGCCAGCGAAATGGACTCGTTCCAGCGCGCCAGGCTCGACCCCTCGGCCACCTCGCAGCTGTGGAGCAGCTCCGTGCACCAACGCACCTCGGTGGCTGAGTACGCCGCAGCAACGGCGTCCACCCGCTCGGGCAGCAACCACGCGGCCGTCCCCGCTCCGCACCCACACCATCTCTCCTCGCCCTCCGACGACCACCACCACAATGCTGGGCCCAGTTTCCGCGGTGAGCTCTCCATCGCGAGCACGGCCGAGCAGCAGACACAGTCCAACCAGCACTCTCGGCACCCTTCGCTCAGCCTCGGTATTACTGCCTTACCGCGCCAACAACAACCGCAGCAGCAGCAGCAGCAGCTGAACTCGCCAGAGAACCCCTCCACAGACAACGCCCGCACGCTCTACGAGGTGCGCGTGTCGGACTACGGGCTCTCCTTCATTGTCCCCCCCGCGCTGCGCGAGGGTATAGACGTCATGAAGGCTGTATCGCAGGAGTGCATCGAAGCGCAGCGACGACGCCGGGAAGAGAAGAAGAGCAGCAAGAAGGGGCCCCCCAATGGGAGGGAGAGGAGGAGGAGGGGATCGCGCTCCCCACCGCCGCGGACAAAAACCGGCCGCCGCAGCCAAAGTGGCGCCGTCGCCGCCGCTGCGAGGGGAGAGGAGGCGGAGGACGAAGAGGAGAGCACCGCACCCGCCACTGTGGATGAGAATGACGATGAGGGCGACGCTGTCATGGTGATCGACCCGATGGACCAGTTCAAGGCCATGCAGCGCCACCACCAGAAACTCCTTGACGAAGCGCAGAAGCGCGCCGAGGCGGAAGAGCGAGAGCTGCGCCGGCGCCGCGCGGGCGACGAAGCGGATGGGTCCGCTGCAGATCAGTTCACCAGCGTCATTGCGGAGCGTGACGCGGTCCACACCGTGGACGGCGATGTGTACGACGCGCTCTCCGCCGCCATCACGGCTCAGCTCCGATCCAATGACACGCAGCCCTACCTGGACAGCGGCCGCTATGGCAAAAACAAACACGCACTCGGCGGCGACAATGTCGCCAGCCATCGGTATAGCGAGGCGGACATAGTGCAGGACTCGCCCGCCTCTCTGCGCGATGGTGGTGCGGGGAACTCTCTCAACGGCTCGATGATGGAGTCCGGGTGGAGCCCGCAAAGCACGCGCTATGCCCGTCGCCGCAGCAGTCTCGGTTCGTTGGCGGCACCGACACAACGCCCCCCCTCGGAGACGGAGCTCAGCATCTTGCGGGAGCAGATCTACACCCGCGGCATCACCATCCAGAGCCGCGAGTACCGCGCGCCAGAGGTCATACTGGGCCTTTACTTCCTGCCGTCGTGCGATATCTGGTCGATTGGGTGTGTCGCCTACGAACTCGTCACCGGTCACTTTCTCTTTGACATCGCCGAGGAGTACGCGGCGGCGGTGGAGAAGCGTGTCATGCAGCGAAAGGAGCAGCGGCGACGACTCCGCAGGTGTCAGGTCTACGACCGCCATGACAGCCACACCGATGAGGAGGAGGACGAGGAGGGAGGACGGCCGGGCCGGTATGGCCGGCGCCGCCAAGCGCGCAGCAGCGACGGCGGCAGGAGCGAAGACAATGATGACACCGATGACCTTGACAGTTTGGACTCCGAGGAGGAGGACCTCCTCCACGCGCCGCTGTACTTCGTCGAGGAACCAGAGAAGGACCTCGATGTCGTCCACCTCAAATGCATGATGCGCTTGATCGGGCCACCACCCCTGGCGCTGCTCAACGCCACCCCCCGCGGCGTCTTCACAGACCTCTTCTTTGACGATGAGGGGACCTTCCTCTTCCTGCAAAACTACAGCCTCTACGACAACGAGGAGGTCGAGCTTGGCGTGGAAGCCATCGCCCGGTACCGCGAGGCGGAGCTGCGGGCTGCTGGACAGGGCATCTACTATGTGCCACCCGGCGTACAGCACGCGCACTACACCAGCAACGCCATCGGCAGCCCGCTCGACGTTCGTTTCGCCGACACCGTTACGGGTGGCACGCTCGGCAGCTCCACTGGCAACGCGATTGTCTACCACTACAGCGATGACGACGACGACGAGTTCGAGAAGGAGCTGGCCAAGACGGTTGGCGGCGGCGCCGTCGTGCGGCACGTGCACACCGGCTCGGCCCTCAACACCGTGACGTCCGTCGGTGGTGGTGGTGGTGGCGGCGAGGAGGACAACAAGGAGGCCCGCGAGGGATCGGCGCTCATCGGCGTCAACGGTGACCAGCAGCCGGAGGGCCGCTCTCACTCCACCTTCGCCGACGAGGCGACGCCCTCGACCGCGTCCAGGTCCCCATCCTCGGTACCCAGCCGCAACCTGGCGCTCGATGGCGAGTTTGCGCATGACAGTACCGGCATCGGCTCTACCACCTCCACGCTGCGAGCGCTGCCGACTGGTGGTGGGACACTCCCTCCACCGGAGCGCACGGCTCGTGGCCGCGACCCCAGCGACTCCTCAAACTACCCCATCATCACGGAAGGGTGGAAGAAACTGCAGGGGACGATCCGCGAGCACATTGACAGCGAAGACGAGGCCAAGAGCTTTGAGGAGTTCCTGCTTCTGTGCTTCCAGTGGGACCCCGCAAAGCGCGCCAAACCCACCGACCTGCTGCAGAGCCGCTGGCTCACTCACTACGGGCCTCTCGCCACGACAGCCAGCTTGATGGCCGCGGCACCTGAAGACCCCTTGTCACTGCGCAAAGCTCATGGGAAGCTGTCCCCGCAGTGACCGATGTGCAGCGCATCCTTTGCTTATCGGGTTCATGGGTCACCGCTCCTGGCTATCATCACCCGCTGTGGCGATGCGGCTGCCCCCCTTCCCTTTCCCCTACCCCGATTTATACTTAATGTCGCAGTGTGCTCTCTCCAACTCCTGGCTCGCGCCAGGTTGAGGGGGGAGGAGCACCCCCACCCACCCACACGGATGGAGAGATGGACGTAAACGCCTGCTTCCCCCCTCCATGAAACTACTCATGAGGAGGGGAGCCACCCTCTCGACTCGCTACTTTCTTCGTGCACACACACACACACAGAGCGAGAGGGCACTCTCCCGTCATCCACATCCCCACACCCTTAACTCTCTTTCCTACTCTATGTCGTTTCCTGATGCTTCTCGTTCACCCTTCTCTCTTCTCTTTTTTATTATTCTCGTTGTGCCGTCGGCGAGCATTGCCGCTGGGTGCTGGCAGCTTTGGCCTCGCTCCCACCCCTGCTCGACCCCTTTTCTATGTGTGAGTTGCTGTTGTTGCTGTGTATGTGTGTCTCACTTTTCTTGCCGCTGCGATTACATCCTCCCCCCCCCCCTCTTCCTCCATTACGCCTCTTCGTGTTCCCTCCTTGGTGGTCTGCACGGGAATATTATTATTACACTACTGTTATTACTACTGTTACCCTAATGCATGTCCGTGTATACGTGATTTGATTCGGCTCCCTTCTTGTCGC
>JASAOB010002696.1:0-13954 GCA_030849825.1 Herpetomonas tarakana | reverse complement strand
CGTTTAAACGTTAATTTTTTCGGCCCCCCTCTTTTCCCCCCCCCCCCCCCCCCCTCTTCCCCGTAGACTAGCTGACGCACCGTCAGCCGTACGCCCCCCCCCCCTCTTTCCTCCTCCCGATACCACTTCCCCTCCCCCGTGCCTCTCCTTCTCTCTCTCTCCTCCGTCGAACGCTCAGCTATTGCATATCCCATCAATCCCAAATAAGCACTCTCTCTCTTAGCAACAGAGAACGCGAAGAGTTCGAAGAGTTGCCTTGCTCTGTGGCTGAGTCAGCGGCCTTGCACGGCCTCCGAGACAAACTACTGTGGGATGTAAAACGCTCCGACGCACGTGCTGTCCACGAGCGGCACCACACGCACACCCTTCCTCCCCCCCCCCCCCCCCCCCCCACATACACACACACCCTCTCTTCCTCCATGTTGATGCTTGTGTTCTCATACTCGTTCTCGCCTCACGCGCCAAGGCAAGAAACTGAATCGATCGCATTGCGGTGTTGCTTTCGCGGCAATCTGAAAGGCGACAGTGTGTGGAGCCTTTTGCCTCGATGTCTGCCGTGAGGGACTACTACATTAGCCCTCACGCCGTCGTCGAGGGCGAGGTCCATTTTGGCACGGGCTGCGTCGTACTCGCCGGGGCCCGCATCACCGCCAGCGCGGAGGCTTCCCTCTCCTTCGGAAACTACTGCCTTGTCGAGGAGTACGCCGTGGTCCGTCCCGGCGAGCAGTCTGGTCAAGCCCACGTGGTCATCGGGAACTACAACGTGTTCCGCGCGAGAAGTATCGTGAGCGATGTCACCGCCATAGGCGAGGGCAATGTCTTTCAGTCCTTCTGCGCCGTCTCTGGCGGCGCCGCTATTGGAGACTTCAACGTCTTCGCTGCGTTTGCCCGCGTGGATGGGACGGTCGTGCGCGCGGGGAGGAAGGAGGAGGAGAGCCCCTTCTCTCATTGTACCGTAATGACGCCGTCTCCATCCACCTCCTTGGCGGATACAAAGGCAGGCGACGACGACGCGGCCACCACTGCCGGCGTGGCGGTGGTCGTGATCCCTCGGTACGGCTCGCGCAGTGTGGCCGAGCTCCCCTCGATGGCGCAGACACTGCTCGCGGCGGTCAACAGCAGCAGCGAGAATGAACGGGTAGGTGCCGCCGCCGCTACTGCGGAGTTGTCTCGGAAGGGAGACGAAGGTGACAGGGACGACAGCGACGGCGGTGAGGAGTTTTGGGAGGGTGACGACCACACGGCCGATAACGGCGCACCGCCCATCACCAAGGCCCTCTCCTCTGCATCTGCGTCGTCGGTGGCATCGGACGCGCTCGACACAGTCACCCCACACAAGCAGCGGCTCACCACCCAATACCTCGACGTAGCTACACCGCTACTACAGGATGACGAGCAGCGGCGTTTGGCGGCGTCGGCGGAGGCTCTATCGCCAGCCATGGTCCAAGCTATGCTCGGTGCCTTACCCGAGCAGACGCAAAAGGCTGCGGTGCAGGACGCAGTGAAGACGTGCCGGTACTACCTCACACTGTACACCGTGCTCTAGCGCGTTTGGCGAGAAGACGGCGAAGAAATGCACACAGATAGTGTCAAGGAGAAAAGAGAAGGTTGGGCTGGTGAATGCAGGAGTAGATGCATCCGTATATCCATGTTATATGTTCTTCCTTCCCTTCCTCCTCCCCCCCCCCCCCGCCTCGGCTGTTCCGCCACACCAATACCCTGCCTCCCTCCTCTCGCACTTTGCACACACACACACAACACACAGTTCCTCAAGCCTTCTTAACAGCTACCCTTTTTTTCCTTCTTTCTCTTCATAACCCCCCTCCGCCGCACATAAACATGTCTCAGCAAGAGAAAGTTGCCCCCCAGGACCAGGACTCCTTCGTGGATGACCAGCCTGGTGTCCGCCCGATCCCGTCCTTTGACGACATGCCGCTGCACCAGAACCTTCTCCGCGGCATCTACTCCTACGGTTTCGAGAAGCCCTCGAGCATTCAGCAGCGCGCCATCGTCCCGTTCACCCGCGGCGGCGATCTGATTGCCCAGGCGCAGTCCGGTACCGGCAAGACCGGCGCCTTCTCCATCGGCCTCCTCCAGCGCCTCGACTTCCGCCAGATGGTGATTCAGGGCCTCGTCCTCTCCCCTACCCGAGAGCTCGCCCTGCAGACCGCCGATGTCATCAGCCGCATTGGTGAGTTCATCTCTGAGAGCAAGAGCTTCTGCGAGACCTTCGTTGGTGGAACCCGCGTCCAGGACGATCTCCGCAAGCTGCAGAGCGGCGTCATTGTCGCCGTCGGCACCCCCGGCCGCGTGTCCGATGTGACCAAGCGCGGTGCGCTTCGCACCGAGTCCATGCGCGTGCTGGTCCTCGACGAGGCGGATGAGATGCTCTCCCAGGGCTTTGCGGAGCAGATTTACGACATCTTCCGCTACCTCCCCAAGGATATCCAGGTCGCCCTCTTCTCCGCCACCATGCCCGACGACGTGCTCGAGTTGACCAAGAAGTTCATGCGTAACCCCGTCCGCATTCTCGTCAAGCGCGAGTCGTTGACCCTTGAAGGTATCAAGCAGTTCTTCATCGCTGTCGAGGAGGACCACAAGCTTGACACCCTGATGGATCTCTACGAGACCGTGTCCATCGCTCAGTCCGTCATCTTCGCCAACACCCGCAGGAAGGTGGACTGGCTGGCCGACAAGCTCAACGAGAGCAACCACACCGTCAGCAGCATGCACGCCGAGATGAGCAAGGCCGACCGCGAGCGCGTCATGAACACCTTCCGCAGCGGCAGCAGCCGTGTGCTCGTCACGACCGATCTCGTTTCCCGTGGTATTGATGTGCACCACGTGAACATTGTCATCAACTACGACCTGCCGGCCAGCAAGGAGAGCTACCTGCACCGTATCGGCCGTGGTGGTCGTTACGGTAGGAAGGGTGTGGCCATCAACTTTGTCACGGAGAAGGACGTTGACCTGCTGCGCGACATCGAGGCCCACTACCACACCCAGATTGACGAGCTTCCCGTCGACTTCGCCGCCTACCTTGGCGAGTAAGCGTCGAGCACGACAGAGATGGGTGATCCGTCCCGTGCCCCCCACACCCCACGCACACAAGAGAGGAGCTCCCTACGTACACATGCCTACACACTCCCACGGAGATGCACGACGCTCCCTTTACCCTCTCACCACGTTCGCAGAAACCACCCGAAGTTGGTCTTCGACATTCTTGGCGGACGGGTATCTGAAGAAAGAAACATATAAAAAGTAAACGGAATAAAGAGTTCTAGCTGCTTTGAAGACTTCAGCCCCCGCACAGACTTGACATGGTCTCTTAAGAAGAAGAGAAGCCCTCCCTCCCCCGCACCCCCACTCCGAAGTGCGTTGACAGGGTGGGGGGGAGGGAAAGCGGGACGCACTTGGAGAGAGAGAGAAGAGGGGGGGGGAGAATAGGAGCGTCGGAAGGCGAACGCCGCCGCTCCTATTCTTATCTGTCGCTTCCTTCACGCCTCCGCCACATCCTCCTCTCGCGTCCCTGCCTGTCGGCCACCACCACCGCCACCAGGAATCCCATTTCTCCTACCACCCCCGTCCCCGAATGTGTGGTGTGGAGGCCTCTCTTCTTCCTTCGTGATCCTCTTCATCGGACTGCATTGATTTTTGCTCCCCCCCCCCCCCCCGTCTCTCTATCTATCTTTCCCTAATTCTCCCTTCGGGTCGCCGTGGAACGAGACAGCAAGAAGAGTAAAGAAGAAAAGGTAAAAAAGAAACAGGACTGTCGAGAAGGAACCGAGAGAACGAGTGAAGGGAGGAAGGGATATGCGTACCCATCCACGCACCCATACGCACACCCCTCGCGATCCCCATCGTTCCAGAGCCCTTGTCCTTTCTTGCTTCATCTTCTCTTCCCCCCCCCCCCTTCTGCGGCTGTTTCCACCTACCTATTGGTTCGCGTCTACTTCCTCTTCTTTTGTTTTCTATCACCGTTTCTTTCGCGCTTTCAGTACCATATCCCATAAAGGCACTCTTCTCCGACCTTCTCTCCTCGACGTACTTTCGCATTCTTTCTTCTGTCTCTCTATCTATCTACCTATCTACCTCCTCTGTAACTCCTAATACGAAACAACCCTAGCCAAGGAAAAAGAAAAGGAAAGTGTTGTTTCCCCGCGCCTCACATTTCTACTTCTTAGCCAATAGGCTGCCCTTCTAACCTGCCAAACCTTCCAAAAGCAAAAACAAAAAACAAGAAGCTCATTGCACCCGACAAGGAGAGGGTGGAAGGGAAAGCGGTCCAACGGCGGCAATGTGCTCGTCTCTGCCACCCTGGGGATCACCAGTGGGGAGGCAGCTGCAGTCGACCTCCTTCTCTCTCTGCGTGCGTGCGCACATACGCGCGCTACTCTCTCTGATCTCCATAGCGGTCGCCCGTCTCTCTTACTTCTTTGTTGTTTTGATCTGGAAATGGCCGACTCTGCCAGCACTCATCCCCCTTTCCTCTCTACTACTCTTTCTCCTCTTGTCCGAGTAAGATAGGCTTAGATAGTCTGACTCTTCAGAACGAAAGGAAGAAGGACTGCCGTCGTTGACGTTGAGTTTACCTGGTCTACTCGTTCTTTGGGGTGAGTATAGATAGTCCTTCTCTCTCCGTCCGCCGACTCGCCCTCCCTACCCTCCTCCTGCCGCCACCCTTTAACCGGCCCGCAGACGCAGACAATGAACAAGCCAAACCCCTCGGACACCCAGTCACACAGCGACCACCAGGCGGGTGAGCTGAACTCCAGCCACGCGCCAGCAACAGCAACCACCACCCCCACGGCTACGAGCTCAAACCAGCAGCAAAGCAGCAACAGCAGCAGCAACTACAGAGGCAGCGCACGGCAGCCTGCCTCAAGTGCGTCGCGACGGAGTGCTGCGCAGGCCAACGAGGCTTTTCAAACTGGCGACTCCCATTCCGCGCAGCAGCAGCAGCAGCAGCAGCAAGAAGAGGTTGACTACGCAGATGCCTCGCGGAGGCTGTTGATGAGCTATGGCGAAGATGAGATTGCCGAGGTGAGGGCCGTGCTGGCCGCGGCGGGCTACCCGACACCCTCCGATAGCGATCTCCTGAACGTGCTGGAGCAGGCCCAGCAGCTGCGCAGTGCGGACAGCGATCCTAGTCAAGACGTGCAACCACCAAGCAACGAGCAGGGCCGCCAGCGCTCCTGGGAGGACGTGCCACGGGATGCCATGGCAGAGCGTGGGTCCGCGCCGCCGCCGCCGCCGCCCGGCCCAGGGATAATGGAGATCCGCACGCGACGACAGCGGCAGCAGCATCAGGAGCCTGTCACCCGCGAGCCGTCACCCCGTCCTGCATGGGACGCAAGCACGAGGCTACAACACTCTGCCGCGGAGCCGGAGCAGGAGAAGAGGGAGGCGTTCCTTCGTCACGGGGACGCCGTCGCGGCCGCAGCGGGCCGTCACCGTGGCGGAAGCTCTCCCACTCCCCACTTCCTCCAAGCCCACGCGGCCTCGTCAAAGGCACCGTTGGACAGCCCCGCCGCGCTGCTGCATCCCTCAACGCGCCTCCAGCGATACGTTAGGTATTACGAAAGAGCCCTGCGAGACTCCCACCGCAGGCACCCCGCGCTGGCCATCGGCTCCAGCACCAACCCAAACACCAGCCGAGACAGCGGCAACCCGGCCCCGCCGCATCACCAGCCGTTTCCCCTCCGACCGAGAGGAGCCGCCGTCGCCGCGGTGGACGCGAGGCCAGCACGGGTGCTGGAAATGGCGCTGCGGAAACCTACCAGCACCACGGCCGCTGCCACTACTACCGCCGCAGCAGCAGCTTCCTCCCGACACCGTGACCCCGCCGCTCCAAGGATCCCCTCCCCACCAAAAGTCAGTTCCTCCCTGCAGGCGGAGGTGCGTGACTCCTCCTCTTCGGCCTCTACCACCGCCCAACGCCGCGCAGCCAATCTGATCTATGACAAGACCGGGGACCCGCGCTACCGCTACAATCTCCTGGATCTCGACACCGTCGCCAACAACCAGACACCGGGCCCTTGCCTCTCCTCGGCCCGTCTTCGGCGCTTGGCACGCGAACCGCAAGTCTACCCGCGGGCCTACAACCCATGCCCCTCAGACCGGCACAAGGGCCGCGTCCTCACCACCTTTGCCGTCCGCTACGTCGACACTGACGGGAGCACGCTGCCCACGAAGACCGACCCTGTCGCGCGTGGGCAGCAGATGCGCACCCTCTGGAGCCGCGACGAGTTCTTAGAAAACCAGGCCAGGCGTGCACCAACAATGGAGTCAACAAGACTGCGCTTGAGCTGAAAGCATTTCAGAGCAGAGCGGCTGTCCCTCCGTGTTGTTGTTGCTGCTGCTACTGTTTGTCTCCGCTGTGCCCATGTTATCCTTTCCTGTGTCTGTTCCTCGTCCTCCTCTCACTCCCGCCTCTGTTTCGTCATAGAGCCCATTTGCTACCCCACAAACCGCGAGAAAGCCGGGAGGCGTCATCCCTCTCCACGCGAACGCGGACTGTGCCGCTTTGACGGACAATAAGTTGCGCTCCCCTGGAGGGGGGGAGAGGGAAATACGCTCCTCCTTCTCTTCTTTCCTCTCTTCCCCAACCGTCTCCTCCTCTTCATGCCTTGCCTCAGGTATCTCTCTCTCTCTCTCTCCCTTTCCATCACACCCGCGGACACACACACACATTAGACAAGCTTTGCAACACATTCTCTCGCCTTCGATTAACACTTCCTCGCTCTTCTGCCACTATCGCCAGTAAAAACGAAGAGACAATGGTCTGCCCCTTCAAGATCGCTGTCGTTGGCGTCATCGCCATCGTTGTTGCCAAGACCCTCTACGAAGCGGTCTGCGAAAACCGTGCAAAGCGCAGTGGCGCGGATGGCAAGAAGGACGAGGCCGCCACTGCCAAGCCTGCACGCGTGAAGTAAGGAGCCAACGCAGACACACACGCGCACACATGGTCAATCACCTGGTGCCCCTCCAGCGACTCGCCCGTCTTTCGATTGTACCTTAGTAACTAGGTTCTCCCCTTGTCCTTTCACTTATTTACATTCATTTTCCTCACCCCCGCTAACATCAAACAAGAGAATGGTCAAACTGACGGAGGAGTACATTGTAACAATCACAGACGAGTCTCATCTCTCGATCGCTCCCAGATCCTCCGTCACCTCCTCCCCCCCCCCCCCCTCTCCCTTTACACCGTGGCAATAGCAGTAAATAGTATTATCGCTAGCGATCTCGTCTTGGGAGGTGCCTCGCCAGGGAGGACGACAGAAGATGCGAGCGCGAGTATCCGCTGCGGCCCCCCTCCTCCTCGTCTGCCGCATGGGCCTTTGGGACACAAGGACAGCCCCTGCCTCCCTACTCTCCGCCTCCTCGCCGTCCCTCACCACCCCTCGGCGACCCTTCTGCGCCGCGCCGCGGTGCCTTCTCTCGCCATCATCCTCCTTTGAGGGTAAGGCGACGCGGCCGAGATGCCCAGAATGCGGAAAGTACTTCCCCCATGAAGGCATCCTGCGCGAGCATCGACGCCGACGCCACTTTGTCGACCTCCCCACACTGGAGCAGGAAGTTCTGGCAGCAACGGAGGGGGAAATGGAAAGCTTGAGGACGCAGTTGGCGGCGGTGAGAGCGCGCCTCGAGGCCCTCAGGGAGGGCCTGGCCAACCAGGAGGAGACGCCGGAGCGGAAGCTGGCAAGGACGAGGCCGCAGCCAAACGAGTTGGACGGAGCCGAGGATGTCCCGTACTCGGCCGCGACGGTGCACGGACGCCTTCTCACCAACGTCCCTCAATCTATTCTGCACCGCTGGGAGACGCGATCCGGCGGGCGAGCCGTCGGCACCAATCTCTCCGTGTGGACCGGCGTGGGCACCGTTGTGCATGGCACCGTCTGCTTCGGTACTTTGGAGGGCTTTCAGCAGCCCGCCGACGCGCAGCCGGCGCACCAGCAGCCCGACACGACGCTCGCGGCGCCATCGCCACCAGCGACGATGGCCGTGCCGCGTGTGCTGCAGTTTCAGCTGGAGACGACGGGGTACCGCGACCGTCGCTTATGGAAACTGAAGATGTTCCGTAACCGTGTCCTTGTTCGGCACATTTTCCCTCCCGGCACGACCTGTGGCGAACTCTTCACGGTTCGGGAAGGGGACTTCCTCCGCGTGCAGGGCCACTACGCGCAGCACAAGACGTTTGACGCGGTGTCAAAGTCGTTTGTGGAGAACCCCGTGGTGGAGGCGGACGAGATTGGGCTGCTGCAGCGAGGGGAGGGAAAGAAGCAGGAGAGTGGCCTGTCCTCCACAGCAACTCCGCCGACACCCTCGTCGCGAGGATGGCCCGTGTCCTCCCAGCGGTCTTCTGTTGTTGTCGCTGCTGAGGCCAAAGCGGAGTCCGCCGGCGGTGTGGTGCCAGCGAAAAAGACAGCAAAGAGGAACCTCTCCAAGAAGTCGAAGACGAAGCGCCGCAAGAAGAAACTCAGGATTGCTGGGAAGTGACGACTGTCCGTTATCCTCCATCCGCACCACGACACAAACAAGAAGGAGACGAAAGGAAGGATCACGTTTGTCTCACAGTGACTTGGGTGACTTGTCCCCCGTTCTCACCGCTTTTTACGAGCGTGAAATGAGTTCTCCACGCATCTGCTCTCCCTCTCATCCACGCCCTTCTTCCTTCCTCACAACAAGGTGGGGGCGAGTCGTCATCATTTCTTCCCTGCCATCACAACCCGCAGCCGGCGCTACTGCTGCTGCAGCTGCTGCTGCTCTTGCTTTTCCTTCCTCGCCTCATCGGCGCTGTTGTAGTACGCAGCAGGAAGGATGTTTCGCAGAGGTAGGCGTCCCGTCGTGTATGGCGACAAGCATTATGCCGCCAGCAACAATAACATTAGGTCTCTCCGCAAGCTTGTGGAGTTCCTCGACCAAAGACACAGCTCGGTCAGCATCCTCGGCATCCTGCTCCACACCGCGATGGAGATGGTCTCCGTGGCCTTCTACGTGTGGACAGCGCAGGTGAGTGCAAGTAGGAACGTGTACACATTCAAGTGGAACCTTGGCGTGTTCATCACAGAGGTGGTTCTGAGCATCATCTTCTTCCTCGAGTGGCTGGCCCTGTTCTTCTTCGAGGAAGACAAGAAGTACTACCTTGTCTCGTGGCTCTCCATCGTGAACGCGCTCACGACGATCCCCATGATCATTCTTGGTATCGGCGCCTTGGCGGACAGCAGGTGGCGCCAGGGGTGGGTGCCGATGTTTCTGCGCGTCTGGTGGATTACCGACTGCATCTACGTTCTCTTGGACTATCCCCAGATCGCGAAGCACATGGTGGACATTTACCGCGAAATCGGTCGATTTGCCGCCTTCTTCTTCTCAGTCCTTTGCACGTGCATCGGCATCATCCAGATTGTGGAGAGCTGCACGGGCGGCTATATTGACGTGTACAACTCGCTCTACATGATGGTCGTCGCCTTCGACACGCTTGGCTACGGCGACATCACCCCCAAGACAACCCCGGCCAGGATTTTCATGACGATCTTCTGCCTTATTGCCGTGTGCTTCTTCATTCCCCTGATTCAGCGCCTCGCCAGAATTGGTCAAATGCGCCAGTTCTTCACCAGCTACCATCGCTCGTGGCGTGAGCGGACCCGCAACCACGTCATCATCTGCGGCAACTTCTCCGACATGGCCGTCGATATTCTCTTGCGAAACTTCTACGCGGGCTGGCGCAAGTACCTGGACACGTGCGTGGTGCTGCTCTCCCCGGAAGAGCACTCCGCAGAGGCGCGGCTCACGGCGAATCTGCCGTGGTTCAAAGGTCGCGTCTTCCTGCTCATTGGCGACCCGCAAAACGATCTCGATCTGAAGCGCGCAGGGGCCAGCCACGCCGATGCGATCTTCCTCTTTGGCAACACTCGCTCGGCGGCCTACTACTACGATTTCGACATCATCGCCCAGTCCATGGCGGTAGGCCTGTTCGACCCGGACCTCCCACAGCACTTGATGCTTCGTCGCGGCCGCACGGTGAAGCAAATCGCACCGTACGCCGCCAGCGCGTTTGAGATTGAGCGGACGGTGCACCACCTGCTGGGCCTCTCCATGGCGCAGCCCGGTGTCATTCCCCTTGTCCTAAATCTGCTCCGAACGTACGAACCGCTGCCACTGGATATTTCCCTTTCACGTCACTGGATTGAGCAGTACGAGTACTCGCTTCGAAACGACCTCTACGGCATTGAGGTGCCTGACGCTCTGCGCGGCCGCGAGTTCCGCGTCCTGGCCCGGCTCTTCTTCGAGTTTGACGTCACGCTGATCGGACTGCTGAATGCGCGGAATCAGGTGCAGCTCAACCCCCGCGAGCTGGTCCCCAACGCGAAGAAACTCATCATGATTGCCAAGAACATGAAGGCTGCGCAGGAGGCCACGGGTGACATTGCACGCAAGTACGAGCACACCTTCGGCGAGGAGATGCTGGTGGCGCCTGACCCCGACGAGTACCTGCTCAAGAAGCGTGAGATGCGGACAAAGCAGCTGCAGCGTCAGATCGCCGTCGGCGTCGCCCACCCGTCCGACACACAGGACAACGACGACGATGACGACAACGACGAGCCGGTGTTCACGGACAGCTCGCCTTCACCCCCTCCCGGGTCGCTCGGCACCGAGAACACCAAGGTAGGCGCCACGGAGTCGCTGGTCAAGATCAACGACGCTCTCGACTTTGAGAATCACTTCGTCGTGATCGACCTTTCCAGCGCAAAAGGAAAAAGCAAAGCCACACGCTACGCTCAAGAGGCGAACCTGACCGCTGTCGCCCACGACATGTACCATGTCATGCGACCGCTACGGCAGGCGTACCCCTTCAACGACATTGTTCTCCTGACGAACGATGTCAGCTTCACCCCTTACTTTGAGCAATACTGGGATCTCATGGCGAACTCAAACCCTATCAAGTACATTGAAGGATGCGGTCTCAACTCAGCGGATCTCCACCGCTGCAACCTGCAGCACTGCGCCGGAGCAACCATCTTCTTTGCGGGAGACATCAGTCGCTTTGGCTCCACCAGTGCCATGTCCATGCTAGTCGTGCTCTCCATCCAAGAAATCCTACAGTGCACCCCGACCTTCCCAGTGGTCGTCGAGCTGGAAGGCCTGGCCAACTTGACGCTGTTTCCCCCGTACGCCGATGACGTGCGACTCCGCTCGAAGGCCGAGGTCGACTTTGTCTTTGAACCAAACTTCATGATCGGCAACGCCATCAGTCGCCAAATGCTCTACCCAGTCCTTCAGCGTACCTACTTCATGGAGGAGTTCATCGACGTGATGGACGTCCTGATCAGCGGGTACTCGGAGGACATGCCCGCGCTGTCGCGCCTACCCCTCCGCGTGTGCGACGCTCAACTGGAAACGTACGAAGACGTGGTTACCTACTGTCTCAAGGTAGGCCTCCTCCCAATCGCCCTGCAGCGATCCATCCGCGATTCGCACAGCCCTTCCGTGAATGGTCAGCGGTTCGTCCTGACAAACCCGCCACACATCCTGCCCGTCGACCAGGAGTCAGACATCATATTCTATCTCACCCCTGGCGTCTCCCTGTAAATCGCAGACAGCAATGGGGCGCCTCGCCACACCCACGCACAAACACGCTCCTACGCGTCAGTAAGCTACCCTCCTTCGTCTTCTCCTTCCTTGGCGCCCGAATGCCAGCCGCCGAGGCATACGGGACTATTCATTTCCCCGCCTTGGCTCCCACGCTGGAAGGGTTGGGTTGCGAGAGATGCCTCCGTTGAAGGGGGGGGGGTCACCATGTAAAAACTAGAAAAAGGAATGAATGCCCGCCTGCTGATTGAACGCGGGGGGAGGGAGAGGGAGGAAAAGAAGAGAGCGATGTTTCTATCCGTGCGCTTCCTGTCAGCGTCCTCTGTCTCCATCCCTCTCTCTCTCTCTCTCTTCCTTCCTTGCCCTGCTGTAGGTGCGCCGCTGCTTTCTTCCAATATCTCTTCCTTCATAGCCTTGGAAGATGCCAGTGAATCTCCCGGACAATCTTCGCAGCAACTTTCACCAGGTCGGCCGCGGCGTGCGGAACCTCGGTGTTACCATCCGCGACACGGTACACACAACAGCCATCGTGAACAACTTGAAAGACATTCAGAGTACTGTGACGGCCAATGTCAAAGGGTTCGGCGAGAACATCAAGAACAACTTTGAGAACAGTCGCAACCCGGCATTCAGGAGCAAAGGTGCAGCCAGGCGTTGGTCAAAGCAGTACGACTATGGCGCGGTTTTCGAGATCCGCTCCGTCCAGAAGCTTCTGGACATCATTGAGCGGCAGTACAGCTACGTATCCATCACGTTGCTCCTGATCAGCACAACCTTTGAGTCCACCGCTGTCGCCTTCTTCCTGAAGGCGCAGTTCTTCACAAGTCTGGAGAACTGGCGCCACTTTGTGTGGGGTACCCCAAACTTCGTCATTCTGAGCGTTCTGTCCATTTTCTTTGCCTTGAGTTGGGTCGCCCTCTTGTCGTCCGCTAACAACAAGGTCGCGTACCTGTGCAAGCCGACGTCCATCATGACTTACCTGACGAGCTTCCTCATGCTGTTCTTTGCCGTGGCAGCGATTGTCACGCAGGACAAAGGCTGGACCACCATGTACGTCCCCATGTTCTTCCGATCATGGTGGCTGCACGAGTGCCTGCTCGCATTGCTCGACTACCCGCAGATCAGCGCCTTCTTCACGGATAACAAGCTGGAGATGGTGCGATCGATGATTCAATGCATGGCTGTTATCGCCATCAGCGTTGGTTTGCTCCAGGCAGTGGAAATGTTCTGCGGCGACCACATGGAGTACTTCAGCACCTTTTACATGATGATGATTGTCTTCTCCACCATTGGGTACGGAGACATCACGGTTAGCACCGTCCCAGGACGCTTGCTACTCGTGGTGCTGATCGGTGTGGGCATCAGCTACTTTGTCCCGATGCTGGAGTACATTGCAAACCTTGGTGTCCAGCACCTGCGCTACGCCCGGTACGCCACGTGGTTCAAACGCGTGAATCACCTCATCTTCGCCGGCAACTTCTCCCACAACGATCTGAGGATGCAGCTGGAGAACCTGTTCGCAGGCAAACGAAGCTACTACAACACTCACGTCGTGGTGCTCCTCCCCCAGCAGCCGTCAGCGGAAATCCTGCTTCTGCTCAACGCTCCCAAATACCGCAGCGCGGTCACTCTACTCGTTGGCGACCCCGGCAACACTGGCGACCTTGTGCGCTGCAACGCGCGTGGCGCCTCTGGTGTCTTTCTCTTTGGTGGTGGTGCGAACACCTCCTATTACGACGACTACGACGTGGCACGGCAAGCAATGTCCGTCGACGAGCACGTTCCGAACACGCCACTTTTCGTACTGCTCCACCGATCCCGCTACACACGATCTATCATGCCGAAGCACGCCCACATTGTCGAGGTGGAACGCCTGAACCACAACCTGCTTGGCCTCGGGTGTGTCTTGCCAGGAATCGTGCCACTTGTCGCGAACCTGGTCCGCGTCTTTGACCCCGTGGCCTCCGTGCGTCTATGGAAGGAGACAGACTTTGACGACCCCGCTCAAGGCACGCTGGCCGTTGCCAAGGCCTTCACCAAGATCGGCTCCAAGCAGCGCGACTTGTTCTCCTACGAGGCGCTCCTGTCTGGTGCGGCGCAGGCGGCGGCCCACACGGGCAGCACCGCCGACGACGTGGCGATCGTTCGGGAGGAGATTGCCAGCTTCGACCCGATGTGGAGCGACCTGTACGAAGCGTCCATGGCGCAGCACATCGAAGTGCTCACTCTTCCAGCAAGCCAACGAGAGCGGTCCTTCCGCAGTTTGGCGGTTCTCCTGTATGCGTGCGGCATCACCACTATTGGTGTTGTCCGTCGCAGTGTTCATCTGAGGATGAAAGGAGGCTCCGCTGCCTCACCAAGGTCT
>JASAOB010002695.1:0-41362 GCA_030849825.1 Herpetomonas tarakana | reverse complement strand
CTTCTTTGTCTTCGCTTTGCAACTCTTTTTATCTCTCTCCCCCCCCCCCCCCCACACACACACACAAATGCGCTCCTCTTCACCACTCGATAACACCAACAACAACCATCGCGCCAATCCGGTCACCCATAGCGTCTGGCATGAGAGGAATGGGGGGGGGGGAAGGGAGAAGAGATGAAGCCGCCTTGTTTGGTGTCCGATGCATTCCCATTGCACTCTCCCTTGACGCTCTCTCCTCCCTTTACCTCTCTAACAGGTACTTCTCCCCCCCCCCCTCTCCTCCTCAAAGAAGTCGTTATATATATTGTTGCTTCCACATATTTCTCCTCCCTGTCCACCACCCTCCACCCTCTCCCCTCCTCCCACTTCCCCTTCGCGGAATGGCCAGCCGAGAAGTCTCTGACGTCCTCGGCAACGTGCCGACCGACGGCAAAGCGCGCGCAGTGGTGAAGACAAAGGCGGACGAGAGGAGTACGTACCCCTGCCGCGGGGACGCGGGAGAAATCGTTCCCGCGCGTGCGGAGAGCAGCACGCGGCAGGCCGACCTGATGAACGAGCCTGTCGTTCTGCGCATCCGGCACCTGGGGAAGAGCTACCCCATCGAGGGCACCACGGACCGTGTAACGGCCCTCAAGGACATCCACCTCTGCGAGCCCGAGGACGAGGAAGAGGAGAGCCTGTCCATGACGGGTCTTCCACCGGAGTCCTTCGGCCCCGTCCGGCGCGGGGAGTTTGTCATGATTCGCGGCCCCAGCGGCGGTGGCAAGACCACGCTCCTCAACATCATCGGCACCATCGACTCCTGCACCGAGGGCTCCGTCGAGCTGCTGGGAGAGATCATTGACGGCAAGACAAAGGAGTCCCACCTCGCCGACGTGCGGTTGCGCACCCTGGGCTTCGTGTTCCAGACCTTCAACCTCATCTCCACCATGACCGCCGCGGAGAACGTGGAACTGCCCATGACACTCATGGGGAAGATGTCGGACAAGCAGATTCGACTGCGCGCGCGGCAGCTGCTGACGCTGGTCGGCCTGCGCAACCGAGTGAATCACCTGCCCTCTGAGCTGAGCGGCGGGGAGCAGCAGCGTGTCACGATCGCGCGCAGCCTCGCGAACAACCCCGCGGTGCTCTTGCTGGACGAACCCACCGGCGACCTCGACACCCTCAACACGATCGACATCATGGACCTGCTCATCCGGCTGAACCGGAACACGAAGACGACGTGCGTGATGGTGACGCACAACCCCGATGTGGAGTGCTACGCGGATCGCATCCTGTACGTCTCTGATGGTCGCTTTGTCAAGGAGGTGCGCAACAGCTGCCCTTCGTGCCTCGACGCCAACGCGTACGCCAAGTACCTGGAGGAGAAGGAGAGGGAGACCACCGAGATCACCCGGTGGGACAACCGCGAGGCGGGCGACGTCTCGAACGCCGCGGCGGGAGGTGACACGGATCGTGTCGCACCCTCCACCCCGCTCGGCTGCGGGAAGACGGTGGGCAGCCGCATGGCACACCAAGTCAGCCAACCCTCGACGGAGTCAAGCCGCGCAGCAGACCGCAGCGGCGAGAATGATGCGGATTGCTGCGAGATGCGGGAGGTTCACCGTGTCAGCGACCTCAGCGACGAGCTGTAGGGCGATCGCGTTGGGCGAATGGGTCCTCTCTTTGCTTATTGCTTTCCCTTTCCCTGCCTCTTCTTCCTCTCCCTCCCCCACCCAATCCGCATCAATGAAGCACCTTGAGGAGGAGTGCAGACGAACGACGGAGATGGAAACGAAGGATTCTTCGGCACGGCGGTGGGGGTGTCCCCCCCGTGCTGGTGCGCCATCCACGGACGACAGAGCTTGCAGCAATCCCTCCATACTGTGCCGCTGTGCGCTGCGCTTCCCCCCCCCCCCCCTTTCTATTTCCTCTTCGGTACTATCCCTCTCCGCCTCTCCCTCCCTCCCTCCGCCCATCTTCTCTCTCTCTCTGCGCTGCACTGTCCCCAGCGAAGCGGTAACACGCCGATAAACCACCAAAACAGAAAGGGAACCACAACAGCGACACACAGACACAAGAAGAGAAAGACCGCAACCACGTGAAGGGACTCACTCGCCCTACTTGTCGATTGTACCATTCTCTCGTTATCTTTCTTCTTCTCCTTTTCTTCCCTCCTTCCGCAGTCCCACTCTTTACCCAGAGAACCCTGCGCGCTCCTCCATTCTGCGGAGGAGCAGGGGAGGGGGAGGGCCAACTTAGCAAAAATGGACGAGTCACCCAATCACGGCGACATGACAGACATCTCCCCAGCGGCCGCTGACGCTGCAGCTGCAGTTGCAGCTGAGGCGGCGGAGGAGGACGTGGAGGACACGTCGGCTGCGTCCTCGGAGCACAGCCGGGACCACACCCACCAAGAGTCTGGGGAAGAAACGACGGACGACGACGCGCTGGTCGAGTGCTGGATCTGCCGTGACTCGGAGAACACGGCGGACCATCGAATCATCTCCGGCATTTGCCGATGTGTTGGCAGCACCCGGTGTGTCCACCTCAAGTGCATCTCCCAGTGGCTGCGCTCCACGGGTAACCAGGCCTGCCCAAGTTGCAACACGCCATACCAGTGGCAATACAGGTGTAGCAAAGAGGTGCCGTACCCCAATGGCGCCTGGGCACAGATACGCTTTGTCGTACGACACTTTCTTGTTCCTCTCGTGTTCCGAAAGTTGGCGCTGCTGCTACTGCTGTACACTGTGGAGTACTTCGTCCTCCCTGTGCTCGTTGGTTGTGTGTTCTACGGCAGCTTGACGGATGCGCGGTGGCCGTGGCAACACTCCGCCTTTCACACGCTGGAGCTGTGGCTGCTGGGCGGCATCTTCCTCACCTTCACAAAGGGCATCCTCGACGCATGGGAGGCGTGGCTCCGGTTCTTTGCCGGTCACCACCGTGGCCGCACCCCGCGCGTCACCCCTCTTCCCATTGACGAGCTCGACATCGTCTACTACGATGCCACAGCCGCAGCTCAGCGACGAAAGAACGCCTCTCGGGCTGGCGGTGGTGAAACAGGCGGGGCCGATCCGCCTGTGCTGTACCAGGACCGCGACATACTCGACCCTCGGAATGAAGGACTCGACAACCAGGAGGAGGAAGGCCACCGCGCCGATGACGAGGAGCACTGGGAGGACGTAGACACAAGCCCTGGTGACGAGGACAATGGTGAGGAGAACACGGGGAGCGACGAAACAGAGCGGACCAGCAGCCTCGCCGATGACAACATTGGTCTCGACGGCAGCGTTGCCCCCCTCTTCCGCGTCCTGGACGAGGCGATCGAGGACAAGGCCGACAAGCAGCAGCTCGCGGGGCTGTACCTTCGGCGACTGCCCCTGGCAATGCTCGCGGCCCTGCTCCTGCGCTCCACGGTCGGCGTCGTTGCGGTGGCCGTTGGCCTGTACGCCGCTGCTGTCGTCGTGCGCTTCCGGCACCCGCGACGGGTCATGCGCAACCCACGCAGGCGACTGGATGAGATGGTGGCCAACACGCTCTGCAGCGCGAAGCAGGTGACGCCGGCCGAGAAGCAAATATGGTTTGCCACTCTCCTCTCCCAGCTCTTCCTCTTCTCCTTCGTCATGCCGACGGTGGGGGGCATTGTGGTGCGCTACGCCACTGCCCCGTTTCTCTGCTCCTTCCCGTCCTCGCTGACGGCATTCGTGGACAGCCTCAACATTGTATGGATCACGGTGTACTGGTGCATCGGCACCGTCGCCGCACTGTTGCTCATGACCATCGAGGCAAACCTGATGGTGCCGCTCTTCGCGCCAGGGGTCGACTTGTTCTTTGTCCGCGCAATCGACCTGCACTTTGACCTGGAGCGACTCTACTACGAGCTCATCCTTGCGCAGATCTACGACACGGATCCGCTGGGCGTCCTCTTTGACTTTATGGTCCTGGCTCCCATCGAGGTGCTCGCCGCGCTCTTCTTTGTTGCCTTCCCCCTTTGGGGGGCGTTTGGCCTCCGTGAGTTCGTCTTCTCGGATCTCTCGACGGGCCGCATCGCTCTTCCCCTGCGCGCACTCAGCTTCCCGGCGGCGCGCGAGAGCAGCAACAGGAACGACACACCGCTCTCCGCAGCGGCGACGCACCGGGACTGGCTGCAAGCCAACGTCGTCGCGCACCTGGCGGAGCGCATGCCCAACACCACGGACCATATCTGCTTCCAGACGTATCCAGCGGAAGTTGACACCAACGAGTCCGTCACGCCAATCATCGATGGCGAGGCGGCGGCGTCCCTGGTGCCTGTTGCCGCTCCCTCGCCGTGGGCGTACGCGGCGAGCCTCCTGGCCACCACGGCGCTGCTGAACGACGAGCAGGAGCTCTTCGCACATCTGACGCGCGCCGCCGCCGACGTGGAGCGCAGCCAGCGCCGTGCGGCGATGCAAACCGGCCTCCTCGCCTCAACACCGGCATCCAGCGGGCCGAGCTGGCGCCGCCGTCTGCTGCCAGTCGCGCCGCCATCGTGGGAGACGACGAAGATACTGGTGGGGCTGCTGCCTCAGACCGCGATGCTTGTGGGTCGCAGCGGCGGTGTGTGCGACCTCGCGCTGATCACCGCCGCGCACGGGGCACGTGTGATGCGCACCGTCGCTGACGAAGCGGGCGTGATCACGACGGAGCTGATGGGTAGGCCGTCCGCACACTTCGCACGCGAACCATGGACATGGGTGAGCCAGCGGCAACAGGCCATGTCCACGGACGCGCTTGCGAGCGTCCTGAAGCACTACGACGCTGCCCACAACGACAGCCACCGCTCCCTCAGCTACTGTGCCAGCTCGCTGCTTTCGATTCCCATGGCCCAGTTCCCCGTGCTGCGGCCCCTCGCCGAGCCCGCCCTGCACTTCTTCGTGTCCCACCCGTACGTCTTGGCGATTGACTTTGACAGCAGCGCCATTGTCTTTGTGCTCGCGGCCATTGTGTGCATCTGTCGTGCGCCGATGCAGCGCACCCAGCTGGCCGTGCTGCGACCCATCTGCCACTTCCTCGCCCGCCGAGTGGTGGATCTCGAGTGGTTCCTCTTTGACCCGGCACGCGACGAGATGCTTGCCGCGCAGCTCGCCACAGGCAACCCGCACGCGCCGATTGACATGCCCATGTTGCCTCCCCAGCACCTGATCCTGCGTCGCCACAGGAACTTCCGCCCCGAGGAGCTTCCCGCGAATCTCCCCTGGCGCCTGGCCGCCTTCTCGGCGCTGTTCCTCCTCATTGGCTGCCTGTGTATTTGGTGTGTGCCCATTCTCGTCCTCTTCCTCTCCTTGGGGGGTGGCAGCCTGACGGTACCCTTCGCCATTGGCTGGCCCATCCTCGCTTCCTTCGGTCTCTGGCACCCACCCACCGCCATCCTGGCAGTGGGCATGACGATCCTGATTCCTGTGAGCGCCATCATTTTCGTCGCCTACGATGTCTACTTCCTGCTGAGCGGCTTCAGCCTCGCGGTGCTGGCCGACGACACGTGGAAGTACGTCTCTGGTGCAGAGCGGGTGCTGGTTCCCTACACTGAAGCAGCGGGGGAGAACTGAAAGGAGGGAGAAACATCCCATGGTCCTCCCACCTCCCCCAACCAGCACGGCGGCAGGGAAAGGCATCAACATGTCGGGCTCCTCACAAACCCCATAACAAAGCGGATGGACAAACAAAAAAAAAAAAGGGGGTAAGAAGGAGAAAACTGGGGAAAGCGGAAAGGGATATATATATGCAGGGAATCGTGTGGCGATGGGTGTGTGGTGTCCATGAGATGACAAGTACTGGCGCAGACACTCAAAGAGGTGCATTTCCTTTTCGTGCTCTGTTTCCCCCCTATCCCCTCCTCCCCTCCCCCCCCCCCCCCTCACAGTGCACGTGCGCGCCGACAAGCAAAAGGTGCTGGGCACCGCGCGGCTAGCTGATCATATTCCACTTGAACGGCCTATCGAACTATCCATCAAACGGGTGTAGATGTGGAATCGTCTGCGCGCTGGCGCTGCGGCCCCCGCACTAGCTGTGCTTCCCTGTCGTTTGGCGACGCACTCACCGGTGGTGCTCCGTGCGCCACAATACCGCACTGCGGCGCAACTCTTAGTTATCAAGGACGGCGGCGGCGCTGTGTGGAGAAGCCAGCGACGGTGGTGCTTCTTCACGCACGATGAGGGCGAGGAGAACTGGCGTGTTGACGAGGACGCCAGTGCCACACTCGAGATTGAGATTCTCCCCTCTGCCGAGGTGAGGGAGGGGGGAGCAGGGACGCCACGAGAGCCCGAGTTCAGCACGGAAGAGGTGGTGGTGCAGACGCTTGAGCCGTTTGCTCGCGCCGCCGTCACCAACTACATCTCCCGCGTCACAGGGCACGCGTTTGCCAAGAAGACGGCTTCCGTCCCTTCCTCCTCCTCTTCCCCTTCTATGCAACAACAGCAGCACCGCCCGCCATCTTCGCCTGGCGTCGGCGGCGGCGGCGGCGGCGAGGCGAACCGCTTTGACGTTGTCGTGCGGGAGGTGGAGGGTGACAGCGGTGGTGGCACCGGCACCGGCATCCGCCACCACGCCCGACAGCGCTTGCCGCTGCCAGAGGCGTACGGGGAGCGCTTCGCTGAGGGCTTTGGTGCTACCGAGAAAGAGGCGGACACGCTCGCTGCGATGCACGCCGTCCGCATCCTCGACGCGCTCGGTCTCCCTGTGTACCAGCTATCGTCGAAGCAGAAGAGGCACGCGGAGGCGGCGCGGGCGGCGGGGCGGCAGGCGCCATTGCCAGGGGAGCCGCCACAGCCCCCCTCGACGCCCACGCCACCGCCACTGCGGTACCGTGCCGAAGGCGCCGTAGCAGCCATGGAGCGCCGCCTCCATGTGGACCGCCTGCCTTTCGCCTCGGTCACGAGCGGCGGCTTCACCCCGTTCCAACTGACGCTCCCCTCGCCGTACTTTCTCGACCACGGCAGCGTGAGGCGAGTGAAGCAGTTCTTCGCGGCATACCATGCTGACATCCAGCGGTACTCAAAGGTGATTCCCCTTCACAAGGAGGGAGAGAGGACCAAGGGGGGGGTCCGTGCTGGCGCGCAGTCAGCCGAACCGGCCCTCTTCCTGGCGCAGCTGCGACTGCCCATCCTGCCCCGCTTCGGGGACCGGGTGTGCATGGGGAAGGCTCCCACAAAGAAGGACGCCATCGCCCTTGCCTGCATGCACGCCGAGCTGACCATTGACGCGCTTGGGCTGGCCCTCTACCCCACCGACCGCGCGAGCCAGCTCACACACGTCGAGGAGTGCAGCAAAGTTGGCCGCTACTGCGCCGCCCCTGGTGCGTTGGACTACAAGTACGAGATGCCCTCGCCTCCCCCACTGCAGCTCGTGGGCGGTGGTAGGGACGCTTCCCGTCATAGCCCTCACAACACCGCAGAGGTGCAGCGCGGCGCGGTGACGGTGGAGTCAGTGCTTCTGCAGCACAGCAGGGCGGTGAAGGAGCTCTACCAGGTCGTTGATGTCCCCCGACTGGAGGAATGCGCAAGGCCGCTGTTCCAGCAGTATCTGGCGTACTGCGCCGGTAGGAGGAACGCGGTGGCCTCCTCGTCGCAAGCGTCGCCGTCGCCCTTCTTCGTGGAGGTGCTGGGCATCAAGTTCCACGAAACCTACCGCGCGACGGTGACGGTTCCCTTGCTCTACCCCCACCCTGTCGCCCGCGACGAGGAGAGCTTTGTTGCCATCGGCATCTCCTCCGAGTCCGGCGACGATGCTGAGCTGGCCGCCGCAACACACGCACTCCGAGCGTTGTCCGCTATGAACCACCCCGTCGCCTTTAACGAGGAAGCGGCCAGTCTTCTTGACGGGTTTGCCGCGTCCAGCGTAGCGGGCCCCGGCGGACTTCCCCCCTTCGACCCTGGCCGCCCCCGCGTCGTGCCAGGGCACATGGCCAACACTACCGGGCCGAGGGCCGCGCTTATGCTGCCTGTGCGGTGCGTCAGCGCATCCCATCTTGGCCGCATCCTCAGCCCCGGTCTCGCGGGCAACAAGGAGCACAAGGAGTACCAACGCCAGCAAGGTCTCAGGAAGTCCACACTCCACGGCACCGTCGCCCCTGCTCTGGGCCCGGTGCCCTCCTTCCCCTCCTCTGTGAAACAGCCCGTGAAGCTGCAGGAGGGGGAGTGGCTCAAGGCTATTGTCGAGAACCAGCGCAAGTTACCTCGCGCCGACTGGTGCCTCGAGGAGGACGCCGAGCACCGCATCATTGTCGCGCCTACCGCCAGCGCTGCGGTGGGACGCAACTACGTCCACACCCTCTCCGCCGTGCGCACGCCCGACGTCTTTGCCGTAAACAGGCTCAAGGACTACCTGGAGCGCCACGGCAAACGCCTCGATGGGTGCCTGGAGCACGTCGTGAGTGAGCTGGCGGAGGGCAACGGCCTCGCGGACGACGACCTTGCCGCTGCGTCAGGTTCGGCGACAAGTGCCACCGGCACACCTGCGTGCGCGGCCGAACAGGAGGGGAGTGATGGGGATGTCACAGCGAACAACAACCGCCGCATCTCCCGCGCGCTGGCGGCCTCGGCCGCGGGGGCTGGCCCGGAGTGCCATTCGCCACCTCTGCGACTGCACAGCGTCAAGTGCGTGCTGCCCACGCGTGTGCGCAGCGTCGCGGCGGTGGACCTCGGGAGCATCAAGAGTGGAGGGGGTGCGTCAGGAGCCGCGTCGTCGTCCTCAGCGCGCGTGGTGGCACACGGAGAGGCGTACACGATGGAGGAGGCGGTGCTGATGTGCGCGATGCACGCCGAACTCCTTCTCGATGCGCTTGGCATCGTTCTTTATGACCACCCCGAGCTGCAGCGCCGACACGCCGACACCGCCCGCATGCTGGGCCGCTGGGCACCGTTGGCAGCCGGCGCGCTGCCACCCGCTCTTGGCGGCGTGGCCGTCCCCCCGCCCCTGCGCAAGGAGCACGCGCGCTCGTGCCTGTGGGCCCGCCTGGAGGTGAATCAGCACCGCCGTCAGAGACCACGCCAGACAGCAAACGCGCCACCCGCGGCAGGCAAAGGTCCAGCTGTGGCAGCAGCGCACCGCCCACCACCACCACCACCACCGCACCGAACAATAGCAACGACATCCCCCTCGACGGTGCCCACCGACGACGAGCTGTGCGACGTGGCACGTCTGCAGCCCATCCACCACTCTGAGATCTTCCGCATGGCCGCGCGTCACGTGCAGGTGTACTACCGCAGCCGCGGGAGCGACTTCTACCGGAGCGTGCGGCAGTACACCACGCCGTCCGCGCAGTATGGCAACGTCCACCGCGCCATAGCGGAGCTCCCGCTGCCCTCCGCCTTTGGCCGACGCTTTGCTGTCGGGTGCGCCAGCAGCAAGAAGCGCGCGCTCAGCCTGTGCGCGACGCACGCTGCGTGGACGCTGGAGGCGCTGGGCATCCCCATCTACACGGGGAAGCGGCAGCACGAGTATGCCACGATGTCCGACCTGCGGGGCCGCTCCGCCCCCCGCCCAGGGGACCCCATGAAGCCGCCCAGCACGCCGTCACCCAAGGGCCTGTGCTGCTTCGTTGGCGGCGCAGTGGACCGCCCAGAGGCACCAACGGAGCCTACGCACGAGGAACTCCAGGCGGACCACCGCGTGTGGCCCGTGTACGTCCGGGCGTGCCACACCTTCATCGACAAGGCTAGGGAGGCCGACCTGCAGGAGGCGCTGTTCGAGCTCGACCAGGCCCCCCGCAGCGGGATCGACGTCGAGGATGACGCCTTGGACGTGGTGGAGCGCGCGCCGCTGAACCCGCGCGCGAAGCATGCACTGGCCCCCCTGTGCCTCAGGGTTGGCGTGCCCGCGCCTGCGCTGCCTTTCCGCTATGAGGTGCACGGCCGCGGGCCGAAGAAACGGTTTCTCACGGAGACGCCGGTACTAGGTACACCCTACACCGCACGGGGACTCGGCAAGACCCCGGCCGAGACGCTCGCCCGCACGGCGATGCACTACGAGTACCTGCTCGCCCACGTTGCTGCCCGAAACGGCGGAGAGCTCACCACCGTATCGAGTGCAGCAGCGGCCACGGGACCGGCGTTTCCTTCCTCCTTCTCATCCACCGCCGCCGTAGCAGCGGCAGGGGAGGAGAGGCGCACGGCGCTGTTTGACAGCACGTGGGGGCACTACACGGTTGCAGGGCAAGAGGCCATCATTGCCCTCTACTGCGCCACCCAGCCGCCCTTCCACCCCCTGGTGCTGAGGCGCAAGCTGACAATCAACCCACCACCTCCAGGGCGGTCCGCTGTCACCGCGCCAACGGGGGAAGCAGCGGTGTTCGTCGCCCGGGTCGACGAGGCAAGTGGCTCCTTCGCGCAAGTCAACTCTCAGCCCTGCGAGCACGCGAGTGGCGCGGCCGAGGATGCTGTCAAGAAGCTCTTCTCCCTGCTACAGAGCCGGCCACCCTTCCAGGCCGTGGCGCACTTCGCACGGAAGCATCCTCACCTGCGCCTTGGCGCTATCGCCACCATGCACCGGGGCGAACCCCCAGACGATACGGAGCCGTCTTCCCCTCTGGCGCGTCTGCGGGGTGCGACCGGCCACAGCGATGTACGAGCGGCAGCGGCAGCACCACCACCACCACCACCGCCGCCGCCACCGCACGAAGTCCTGCAGTCTCTGGGGCCTATCCTAACGGCGAGGAAGGATGCTGCCACCACGGACGCCGAAACAGCAGGCTCCCTGCGGTCCCACATGTCGGATCTGCTGCTGGAGATGGCCCTGAAGCAGACGGGCGGGGGTGGTGGGGTGCCTGCCCTCACCATCCCCGCCGCGGCGCGGGACGAGCTCCCCTTGATGGGTCTACTACGGAAGTCGCCTGCTGCTGGTAGTGCGTCGGCTAGCTGCGCTATGCGTCCTGTCGCTGAAGATGGGCAGGAAAGCTGGCTTGTCTCGCCAGTAGGCGTGGCCGTGGCCGCGCTCTTGTCAGCTCTTCCTGCGCCGTCGCCGTCGCCGCGGCTCTCGCTCCTGCCAGGTCCCCTTCTTCCCCTGCAACTTGGCAAGCTGTTGCTCCTCGGCCTAATGCTTGGCACGTCCGTGCGAGACGTGTGCCGGGTGGCGGCACTGGTGCTCTGTGGCGCCGTGTGGACGCCACGAAACGACACGCAGCGGTGGTGGTGGGGCAGCGAGGACCTTGTCGACCGCGTCATGGCGCGCGCCGCAGACGCAGACGAGGCGGACAACGTTCGCCAGTGCGAAGAGGTCGTGGTGGCGCGGCTCGAGGAGCTTGGTCGGCAAGCACGAGAGACGGCACCGCTCTCCCCACTGGCCACGTTGCTGCGTCGAGCGCGGACAGTGGATGCTGGCATCGCAGCGGACCGCTCTCGGCGGCTTCGTCTTGCCATTGCCTTTGCAACGTTTCCTAGGCTGTGGACGGCGCACCCAACCTTTACCAGCGCAATGGCAACCCCGCAGAAAAACAAAGAGCACCAGCAACAGCAACAGCAGCTGGCTATGCTTTTCGAGTCTCAGGATGGTCTCCGCACAGCGCTGGCACTTCCCCACCAACAAGGCGCTGAATCACCAGTCTCCTCCTCTCCCTGCTACGCCGTATTCGACTGCGCCGTTGTCGTCTCCCAGGACGAGGGCAGTGGCACACGTGGTGGTGTTGGTGGTGGTGGTAGAGCGAAACCCACCACCACCACCACGTGGCGGCAGCACTACGGCCACCAGCGCATCTTGGGGACACGCCTTAACCCTTGTGCGTCGCTGGTCTCCACTGTGCCTGGCTGCAACGCGGCGGCTGTCCTGTCGGTGGACGAGGACAACACGGACCGGATCGCCGTCCTGTACGACGGCACAGTGCCGCTGCCTCTTCGCTCCGTGGAGGAGGTGCGCGCCTTGCAATCCCTGCAGCACGCTCTCGCACCGTTGGTGGAAGCCGTGCAGCCGCTGGACGCGGGGGATCCCCTCGTGCAGACCTTGTTGGCGCTGACAGAAGCCAGAATGAGCCCGGTTGTGTATCATCACATGCTGGCTCCCCCTGTCGTCTCTCTCCTCTCCGCTTACCTGGACAAGCTACCCCCCGGTTGGCAGCCCACCACCTCCTGAGACTCGGAGGAGCAGACAGGAAATAAGGGGAGGGGGGTGAGGGAGGGGACGCGCACATACCAAAAGAGAAGATGGCAAACGACACACGAGAACTGTGTGTGCGTGTGAAGAAGAAAGTGAGGCGGAGAGATGAGGCACATGGGCAGACAGCTCACCACACAACAGCAATGGCAACACGAACACGAAAGGAGGGATGCTTGCAAAGGTCGGCTGATCTTCCCAACACCCCTCCTGACTACCACCCACCCACCCCCTACACACACACACACACACGACTCCTCTCTGGCTCTCTCCTTTGCACTGGGACGGGGTAGCTGTGCTCCCTTTCCTCCTTTCCTTTTTACTTTTGCTTTAGTCAGCCAAACAAACGCATAGGCGGGCACTGGGAGCGGGCGCGAGAGAGAGAGGGAAGGCAGCGTCCCATGAACAGGAGCGACTACTACGACAACGACAGCACCAATGTCAGCAGTACGGCGCCCCTGTCCAGTTCGAATCAGGCATCCACGGCGATTCACCCGCTCTCCCGCGGTGGCGAGCGCACCGACAGCCGTAAGCCAACACCAACACCACTACACGCAAGTGAGAAGCGCAACGGCGGTAGCAGTCACGCGAGCACCCATTCCCATCCACACGACCACCACCACCGGGCGGGGGCGGCGGACGGGCAGCCGCCCATGTCACGAGACACGCGAAGGGGGGACGCACCCAACGTGCTGATCCAATGGGACTTTGTGGAGAGGGAGGTGAGCCGCACCGTCGCCGCCTGGGATGCCGTCTCCGACTTCGTCCTGCACCTTCTCCTCCTTATCATGTTCTGCTTCTACTTCTTCCCGGACGTGAACCCCACCAACGCCTTCGCCCTCCGTCGCGCGATACATGCGCCACTGGTGACCGGCCGCGCCACCTCCGCTGTCGCCAACTTCAAAGTCGCGGCATTCTACCACGACATCGCTAGCGCGGCGCAGTACACCGACTACGTGCTCAACTCGTTGCTGCCGAACCTGTACGACATCACGTACCCGACAGGGTCGCCCTTGCTCGTTGGCGGTGTGCGGCTGCGAACGCAGCGGGTGGTTGGCAACCGCTGCAACCTCAACCAGGAGGTGTTCCACGCCGAGAAGGGTGGGGTCCTGCTGGCGACGTCCTCGAGCTTCACGGCGGGCAACATCTTGGGGCAGAGCTGCTTCGGGGACCTGGGATCCGGCGGAGGCTCGGCCAACCTGGTTGGCGCGCGGCTAGGACCGAGGTCGAATGAGCTGACACCGCTGTCCGTGTCCGCAGGTGCGGCCAACATCTTGCCCCGCATGGCGGGGTACTTGTGGCTCCTCCTCTCGTCCAACTGGCTCAACATGCCTGTGGACACGGCCGAGATGAGTGACGAGAACCATACTACCAGTGACGCCAAGGACGGCAACAGCATCAGCGGCAGCTCAGCCACAGGCTTCCTCTGGCGCCACGCCACCTGCGAGGCCCTGCGAGGCCGGGCGAAGGTCACGTGGGGTGTGGCAGGTGAACTGGGCAGCTACCACTGCGGCGGCTTCTACTTTGACGTCCCATTCTGGCAGCCCACGCGGTCCACCACCACTACCAGCAACAGCAGCACCCGCGACGAGGATAGCGAGGGGCAGGAGGTCAGCGCGAATGCGAGGGCCGAGGCGCCCATGAACGACCCGCACCTGGTCTCGCTGCCCTACTACAGTCCCGCGTGGGAGCGGGTGAGCTTGCGGAACGCGAGCCGCTACGTTCGCGCGCGCCTCGTAGAGGCCGGCGGAAGCTTCCTTGACGACATCGCCACGCGGTTTGCTGCCACCGAGTTCTACGTCTACCAGCCCAGTCTGGGCATGTTCGCCTCGGTGCGGTTGTACGCGGAGGTGGTGTCTGGTGGGGCGTGGGTGCCGCGGACCTCCCTCTACGCGTTCCGCCTCTGGACTCGACAGGACGCCGGAAAGGGGGCATACAACATTGTGTTCTTCATCGTGGTGGTGGTGCTACTCGTGCGTATGGTCCTTGTGACCCTGCGGAGGCTCTACCACCAAGCCTCGCGGAAGCTGGTGGATGCCCTGCTGCTGTGCAACATGTGGGTCTGGCTTGACGTGTCTGTGTTCCTCCTGCTGCTGGTGTCCGGCAGCTTCCGAATCGTCTACCTCGTCCGCTGTGCGCAGCTGCACGTGAACCTGCCCACGCTGACCTACGCCGCGCGCTACCCCGCAGAGCTCGACTCTGTTATCTGCTACGCGCGCATCCAGGTCTACCTCAACGCCGTCGTTACGGTGCTGCTGTTTGCGCGGGCGACGCGCTACCTTGGCTACTTCTTCACGCCGCTCATCTTTGTGGGGCAAGTCCTACTGGCCGCCCGTGCCACTCTCATTGGTGTTGCCCTGTTGCTCCTGCTTGGGATCACCACATTCGCCCTGACGGCGCACGTGCTGCTCAACGAGAGCGTGGCATACTTTGGCACCGTGGACCGGAGCTTCCGCTTCTTCTTCTACTTGCTGCTGCGGCAGGTCGATGTGGAGAAGGTGCTCCGGCAGGCCCCGCGGCAGACCGAGACGGTATTTCTTCTCTGGTCCTTTCTCCTGCTCGTGGGCCTTGCCATCGTCGTCTGCGCGGTGGGGATCTTGTTGGCAGCCATCCAGGCCGTTGGGGCGGATGCAAAGCTCAGTGTGCGGAGAAGGCCCCCATCCGCCGAGGGGGATGGCAGCGACGGCCGTGCAGGGGAGCAGCGTCGTCTGCGTGATGCGGTAATGCCGTCGACAGTGCGCTGGTTCCTCTCCCGATACGTTGTGGGCACGCTACTCCACCCCAGCCGCTACAAGGTCGTCCTGACACACGAATGGAAGGGACGCGGACGGGCAGCCCTGCTGCACCGCGCGTTGCGAGCACTCCGCTCATACCGCCGCCTGCTGTACTCGGTGCGCACCACGGTGCAGGACGTCGACAGCGATGTGATCAGCGAGGAGCAGTTCATGCGCGCCGTCCTCTTCCACGCAGGTGCTGGCGGCGAGCAGGCGGGTGAGGCGGCGGCAGCGGCGGCATCAGTCCCCGACGCGTCGGACCCCTTCGTTGTCTTCTTCTACGAAGAGGTCTGGGCACACCTCTGCGACGAGTGGGCGACCTCGATGACGTCCAAGGAAGCGGTGGAGATGCAGCGTCGCGTGGTGTGGGCAACCGCCGCGGTGGAGCACGTCGTGGGCGGCCGCATGGACATCCTGCAGCACCTGCCCCGGCGTCTGGCCTCGCTCGAGGCGAGTGTGACTCAGTTCGTGAACGTGCTCAACGAGATTCCCCTCGCATCTGCTGTGTAGACCCCCCCCCCCCTCCCCACCCCCGACACGCTTTCTGCGTTCTTCCTTGTACAATACAATCCCCCGTCGCCACGGACGAAGCGAAGCGTCAAAGAGCTGTAGACGGAGTGCACGGTGTGTGCGTGTGTGCAGAAGAGAAGACAAGGTTCTCCAGCTCCCCCCTACCTGGCCTCGGCACCTGTGTGTGTGTGTGTGTGCGGAGGAGGAGAAAGGGGGGAACCCGTCACGATGCGATGTGCGAGCTCCGCACTCTCCCTTGTACATCCTTCACTCCCACTCTCACATTGAGGATCCTCCCGACAGACGTGACTGCGCCGCCCCCTCTGTCCCTTTCCCTCTTTCTCTCGGATTCCTAGTCCCCTGTCCACTGAAGCACAACCACTGTGTGTGTGTGTGTGTATGGGGAAGCCATGGCGATCTCACTGGGCCGCTCCCTCACAAATCCCTTCTTTGTCTTTGCTCAAATCGTCAATGGCGTCAGTCTTCTCTTCCTCCTGTTAGGGCTCTCCCGCGTGGTCATCAGCGTGGCGGTGCTGCACGCGGCCTGGGCCTCGGGCAGCGTGCGGACCGCGGCCTCCCGCGCGGCGAACGACACACAGGGAAGGGATAATGCTGCCGCCGCCGCGGGCTCGACCTTTGGGGAGGTGCTGGAGAGCTGCTTCCACGTCTCCCTTGCCTCTCTTTTCGATGGGCCGGTGTCCGTGCGCGTGGTTGGCTCGGGTCTGAAGGCGGACACGAACGTCATGAGCGACAGCAGCGCTCGGGAGTTCTTCTGGATGCATGTGCTGACAGCACTCGGCATGGCCTACCCGCTCGCCGTGTCCCTGCAGCGGCGCAAGTTCGTCCTAGACTTTGTCCTCACCATCTACGGGGTGTACCTTGTCTTTGCCGATGTCGTGCTGGCGCGTTTGCTGGGCGGGGGAAGCCTGCGTTGGTGGGCGACGGTACTGTGCGGCGCTGCGGTGACCTACGGCGCCACGTGGCTGGTGTGCAGACGCCGAGAGCTCGCTGACATCACGTTCTCCGGTGCAGGCGGCGGTGGCGCTACTTCTGCCGCAACGGCCATGATCGCAGGTGGTGGTGGTGGTGGTGGTGGGCGGTTGATAAACAGCAACACCGCGGTCGACGGCGACGACGGCGACGACGATGTGGAGATGCTAGAGGTGCGGCGGGCAGCTGTGGGAGCCACCTCCCCTGCCTCGGGGATGCGGGTACCGTCACCGAGACCACAGATGTCCTCCATCCCCCCGCTAGACTCTCAGGACACGCGCATGGCAAGCTTCCCCGTGACCGCTCCCGGGTCCGCGGCGAAGAGGAAGGGCAAGTGAAGGGGGAGGGGAAAGGCGCTGCCTCCCCCATGGGCTCTCTGCAGCGCCAGCTGCACATATGTGCTAGATTTACCTTGCACTATCTTTCCATGCTCTCCCCCTATTGCTTGTATGGTATGGATGAACCACATTCACATATCGAACATGTAAGAATACGCGATATACGAGAGAGGAAGAGGATGATGCGGCGGTGGCGCGTCCCCTTCACTCGCTCTCTCTCTGGAAGATGGCCTTCTTTCCTTTTGGGGAAAACTTGGAGTGTCTGATCCCCTCCCTTCACCCCCCACCCCACCTCTCCCCCCTTCTCTCTCCATCTTCACGCACTGTCGGAGAAACACGGTGCTACCGTTGGCTTGTCCTCTCCCTCTCTCTCTCTTTCTCGTGTGCGGTGAGCCGCTGGCGTTCTTCTTCTTCTTCAGACGGCAACGACGTTTTGCTCTCCCTTCCCTTTGTCTCTCTCTCCCCCCCCACCCCCCCCACCATTCACACCATCTCCTCCTTTTTGCGCAGTTCGCTCCTCGCCGATGGCGTTCCTTCGCAGCGGGGTGAAACGCCCTGGTGGCGCAGCGGCGGTGGCGGCGGCATCGGCCACTCTTCTCGTGCTCGGGTGTCTGGCAATGCTGCTTTGCCCCGTCTCAGCCTTCTACGTCCCTGGCGCGGACCCTACCTACTACCAAGTCGAGGCCGACGTCCCCTTTCACGTCAACTCCATCCGGTCGACGTCTGTGATGTTCCCTAAGGAGTACTACTCCCTGCCCTTTTGCCAACCGAAGGAGATCGAGAACGAAAAGGACACCATTGGTGAGCTGATCTGGGGCGATCGCAAGCACAACTCGCTGTACACGGCGAAGATGGCGGTGAACGCGACGTGCGTTCCGCTGCCGGGTTGCAATGTGACAGAAAACAACATACATCTTCGTACGGGGAAGAGGAAGGGGAAGACGCCGTTGGACGCGTTGGCGAAGCACATTGAGCGCGGCTACCGCGGCTTCATGAACATTGACAACCTGCCTGTCTTCAACAATGGTACGGCGCCTTTCTTCGGCCGGTGCGACACGGTCATGGCAAAGAACGAACAGAACAACTACCAGCGGGGCTATGCACTTGGCGTGCCGAAGAAGTGCACGGGCGAAACGCTTATCAACAACCACTTGCACTTCAAGATTTACTTCGCGGAGGGGCCCAAGTTAGAGAGTGGTGACGGCATGGTGGATCAGTTCATGGTTGTCGGCCTCAACGCCATCCCGTACAGCGTGAGGTACGACGATGACGTCGTCAAGTGCGACGATACTCTCCGCATTACAGACGATACGCCTCCGCTCACCGTGTCAGAACTCAACAATAACAGCAACCTCATGCTGCGCTGGACCTACAGTGTTGAATGGGTCCCATCGACGGCGCGCTGGGCGACGCGCTGGGACGCCTACTTCCACAGCTCCGCGGCCGGAAGAAGCAACAGCATCCACATTGCCTACATGTGCGCTGGCCTCATTATTGTGACCATCGTGGCCAGCGCCGTCGCGTCAATTCTGATGCGGACGCTGCGCAAGGACATTGTTCGCTACAACACCATGGATGCCGAGGAGTTGCAGGAAGAGACCGGGTGGAAGCTGGTGCACGCCGATGTGTTCCGTCCGCCAGACCGTGCCGGGCTCCTCTCCATCATGTTCGGCAACGGCGTCCAAATCTTGACCATGGTGAGCGGTGTGCTGCTGCTGTCTGCGCTGGGCCTGCTCTCCCCGTCGCGACGTGGCTCCCTGCTGATCGCCGTGATCATGCTCACCGTTTTCACGGCGTTCGTCGACGGTTACGCCTGTGCTTTCATGCAGAGCTACTTGAACATCAAGTCCTGGCGCGACGTGGTACTCAGCGGGTGTGCGCTGCAGGGCGTCGTCTGCGGTGTGTACACGCTCACCCTCGTCATCGCCAAGCTCCGTAGCTCGACAGTGGCCGTACCCTTTGGCGTCATCATGTTCATCTTCCTGTTTTGGCTGCTGGTGAGCGTGCCGCTCACGGTGCTTGGCGCCTCCTTCGCGTTCCACCGCGAGCCGCTGAAGAACCCGGTGCGGGTGGGGCGACTTGCGCGCGAGATCCCGGTGCAGCCAGCGATGAACCACCCGTTGGCGCTCTATCTCCTGCCACCGCTGTTCCCCTTGGTGACCGTCATCATGGAGATCCACTTTGTGATGCAGGCGCTGTGGGCTGGTCAGGTGTACTACGTCTTTGGTTTCCTCTCCCTGGCTGGCATCCTGTGGGTCTTCGTGACGGCGCTCGTGACCGTCTCGCAGCTGTACTATGTTCTGTGCTACGAGGATCACCGGTGGTGGTGGGTAGCCTTTATCTCGCCCGGGTGTCTCGGCCTCCACATGTTCGTCTACGCGGTCTTCTTCTTTGTCACGCAGCTCAACGTGTCCGATTTCACCTCGGGGCTCTTGTACTTCCTCTACATGGGTGTCATTAGCTACGGTTACGGCATTGCCGCCGGCACTATCGGCCTCGCCGCGGGCATCGTCTTTGTTCGCTTCATCTACGCGAGCATCAAAATCGACTAGAGCAAGTAGCGAGTGGGTGAGGGAGTGAGCACAGTCACAGTATTCTTCCGTTCTATGTTCTTTGCTTTTCTCGCGTGGCGAAACGATGATACCAGAGGCTCCTTCGCCGCAGCTCGCCGAGAGAGAGAGAGAAGAGAGAAGAGAGAGAGATAATACGTTGCAGTTGGCGTTGGGTTTTGGGCTTTTTTGTGTCACGTTGGCAAATCTGTCGCGTCCCTCTCTCTCTCTCTCTCTCGGCGTCTGTGCTGATGTGTGTGTGTGGATGTGTGTATGCTACCTTTCACAACTCCTGCTTTTGATATGTTCTCTAGATACCCCCCACACACGCTGGGCATTGCATGAACACAAGCATCCATCTCACCTGCGAACATTATACGCTGCTAGCACACACACAGACAGACACACAGACGTGCAGCTCATTCCTTGCACCTTCCCCCCCCCCCCCGTTCCTTTTCTTCCTTTCACCCTCTCTCCTTCCTGTTAACGTGTGTTCCACACGCCCGTGCGTCAGTCCCTGTCCTATCCCTTTGGAGACGGTGAGAACCGAAAATGAGAGGAGCGAAAGAGAAGGGAACACTAGTGGCACGTAGCAGTGGGGGAAGCACTGCAGGGTGGGCTCTCTACTCTCAATGGAAGGAGCACCTATATCCCCCCCCCCCCGCCTGGCCGAAGCAAGGAAGAAGGGAGGGACCCTCTTGCACGCTGCCCACCTTATCGCGCAAGCAGCGCGGCATTCCTGCCCCACCACCTCTCCCTCCCCCTCTCCGTCCACGTCCTTTTGGTGCTGATGTTGCTGCGTAGCTGCAGAAGAAGTCGTGCACCGACACCCACCGTTTAGCAGGACACCTTCCACTCTCCTCCTCCAAGGTCCTCTCTCTCCCTACACCCCGTCTCTCTTCTCCCTTTCGCTCATTTACGGCACTCTTCATCACTATTATTGCTTGACAATAGGCGGATTTTCTCCCCAGAGGGCGACATACTCTGCCCCTCTTCTCACAAGACACTACTCTTTCAATAGCGATCTCCAACACCTACTTCCACTTCTCTCTCTACTCTCTCCTCTTCCTTCATTGTGTTCCACCACCACCACCTCCACCATCTTCTCTCCTCTCACTTCATCACTCCTGCGTCGCTCGTTTCTGCCTTTGCATTCTTTTCTGTGTGTGTATTCCTCTTTCACTTTGCTGTCTCCATCGTTGACTTGATCTCGGTGCAACCTCCCCACCCCCCACCCCCACCCCATACCAACCATACCAACCATACCAACTGTACGCCATGAGTTCTGCAGCATCTCGCGAGGGGACGATAGGGGCAGGGCCATCAACACAGCCTCCTCGATTGACGACAAGCACCAACTCACAGACAGCAGCCCCTGCCACCCCCCTCTCCCTTGGTCGCGGCAGTAGTGGCGGTGTTAAGAATGGCTCGGTCAGGCAGCTGACAAGAGCGGTAGCGGTGCCTGACGCACCACCACCACCGCCCTCGCATGCAAGGCGTCCCTCGGGGACTCAGCGAGAGAGCGGGGGCGAACCTGCCATCCCCACCTCCTCACCAACTGGCAAGGTAACCAGCGACGCCAAGACAAGCTACGCACAAACGGCCCAGCGTCACCGTCACCATCGGCAACAACAACAGCAGCAGCAGCAGAGTAGTCTGTCCGCGACAGCACCCCCTCCCCCGCGTCCACCATCCCCGGCCTCTTCCCAACAGCCGTCAACACGAAACACTTCGGCACCGTCGCCATATACGGCACCGCCGCCCATCGTGGCCGCCCCCATCCCCCTTGGAACCGGCAGTCCACGCAGCAGCTCCCCACGGCTGTCGCCTCATCGTAGTCCCTCCCCAAGACCCTTGCAAAACAACAGCAGTGGCAAGGGCGGCAGCGGAGCAGCTTCACCGGCAGCGCGCAAGCGCACAGGCGGCCACCCCGCCGCCCCGCCGCCTTCCGCTGTCTTGGACCGTAGCTGGCCCTCTGGTATGATCACCCTCACACCAAGGCGAGATGGCACAGTTCCGGTATCACTCACGGCATCTTCGGCGGTCGCCCCAGGCGTTACCATGCGCCAGAATAGCGTCACGAGCCGTCGCTCATCGCTCGCCTCAGCCCCTGTCGAGGATGGCACGACGGCTGTCCTCAAGCCGTGGCTCCTCCCGGCGCCTAGTAAGGGCATTCTCAAGGTAACCACCCCGCCGTCCCCGTCAACGGTGGCAGGCGCGCAGCCTCGCAGACAGGCGAGGTCCACCGGGCCGGGTAACCACACGCCGATGCGGCAGCCCGAGTCGCCCGGCGGGAAGACCTCCGCCGAGACGCCGAAGAAGGGTGCGGGGAAGGGGAAGAAGGTGCAGTTTGACGAGGAGAACTTGCGGGTGTCGGGCTGCGGCTCCAGTCAAGTGTACGCCGATGCCGCCATTGGCTTCTCGCTCGACTCTGTCCAGCTTGACGAGGTGAACCGCAGCCCGACAAAAGTGCCGGGTGTTACCGGTGGTGGCGTTGGCGTAACCGCCATCGCAGTGGACGTGAATCCGTGCAATGGCTGGGGAGAGGACTCGGAGTGGTTCAATAAACAGTTCGGGATGGACACGGCTGGTACTGCGATGAGCGAGGACAACGGTAGCAAGGGATCGGTAACGCCGTCCCGTCCATCCGCCGGCAGGTCCCGCGCTGCAGCAAGCTCAGGAGCGGCGGTCGCGGCGGCGACGGCGGCGGCCATCGCCGCCAGCAGTCCCCAGCCCACGCCCACCGCCGCCGCCAACAGGGAAAGCAAGATGCCGAACGCATCACCAACGGTCCCCTCCGCCGCCACCTCCCCAACGCTGCACTACGGCTCTGTCCCGCGTACCCCTCCGGCGCGCAACCAACGACGCCCGAGCACACCCCGCTCCCCTGGTGCTGCTGCCGCACATTCCCGCGATGGCGCTTCTTCCTCTTCTTCTCCAACCCTACCGACGCAGGAGAGCGTTGGCTCATCCCTTCTCCTCTCGTCGACTGCCAGGCCAGCGCCGACGGCGGCGGCGGGTCGGGGCGTTCTGCCGCCCCCGCCGCTCTTTGTCGAAGACCTTTGCGACAGCAGCGCAGACAGCAAGGTCCCACAGCAACCACTGTCGGCAACAGCGCCACCCGCGCTCTCCGCCACGGAGCGCCGCCTGCTGCGTGCGCTGGTGCGTGTGAACCAACGCCAAGGCCGAGCGACGCTGCCCGGGGGAGAGGATGGCAGCACGCCACGGATGAGGGACGGCGACACGAGCGAGCCACCCCTCGCGGAGCCCGGCTCTCCACGGACGGCACTTGCCGGCCACGACGACGGTGGAAGCGCCGCTCGCCACGTCGCTCCGCCCCAGAGAAGGGCGAGAGAGGAGCCGTACAGCACGACGCGTGTGCGCAGCACGCGATCCCCACGCTCTGGCAGCACCGGCCGCGCGCACCCCGGCCGCCTGTCCACCTCCAGTCTAGAGTCCGCCACGGAAAGGAACAGCGAGGGACCTGGGAGTCGCAACAGCAGCGTGGCGCGCGAGGGACCGACCTGCCTTCACCACGAACCTCCCAGCAGCGTGCGGCGCGGCGGCAGCGCAACCGGCGGCCACATCGCGCGTGTAGACTCTAGAGAGAACAGCCTTAGTGCCAGCCCACTGAGCGCCTCTGTCAGCAGCAGCCTCACCACGCCGCCATCGCACATTCGGCGCCACCTCGCCGGCACGCAACCCGGCAGCCTCACGAGCCACCGGCCCGCATTGGCAGGCACCAGCCAACACGCCGATCCACGGTCCTCCCCCTTGGCAGCGACGACGCGGGGGCGACAGCAGTCCTCCTCCGTCGTGGCAAGCTACGCAGCAGCAGCAGCTGCGCAGAAATCGCGGCGGAGTCAGCAACAGCAACCCCGCACGGCAACCCTTGACGGGAGCCTTGACGAAGCCAATCCGCGGCAGGTGGTGCCGGTGCCAACCCCGCCAATCACACCAGCGACAACAACGTCCACACACTCGAGGAAACGGTAGCCGCGCCGATGACGGTGTGGGATCGCGGAGGAGGGATGCGTGTGTGCCCCACGCATCGGCTGCGCGGGCAGTCAGGTCTTGGCTGTAGGGTTCTCCTCTGTGTCTACCTCGTGGTCATTGTTTCTCCATCACGACTACACCATGCATGCCCCGCCTCCTCCTGTTCCTCTCACCTGTTCATGCTGTGTGTCGTTGGGTGGCGCATCGTGTTGTTGTCGTTATCACCTTCGTCTCTCCTCTTCCTCCTTCTTTCGACTGTCTGTTGCCTCCTTTGTAGGCGACCACGCAAAGCCCTTCCTTTGTTCTTTCTCTCTCTATTTTGCTTCCTCTTCCCCAACCAATTGCGAAACGGCACAATGAGGGAGGGGAAAGGGGTGAGCTTCTCGCGGTGCCATTCCCGTCCTCTTGTCTCCCGAACCCACTAACCCTCTCCTGCCAATCCTCACACACCTGCATCCTCTTTCTCAAACACCCATTGTCCGGATGCTCTTTTCCCCCTCCCTCCGCACAACGACCCCCCCCCCCCTCCCCTCCTCCTCCTCTCTCCATGTTAACCACAGTTCGCACCAAACAGACGAGAGGAGGAACAACAAAAAGCATGCAGTATCTTTGGATGAGAAGAGTGGGACATGTCTAGTGACGGCGCTTCTCACCTTCGCCTGACCGGGAGGAGGGTTTGGGCGAGAGTCGATTGACGACGCGGCAAACAGAGATGCTTTGTTTCCCTTGTGGCATGAGGCACATCCATCTTCGCAAACACCCACACTCCGACTTCCTTTACTGGCTCTTCCTACCCCCAACACGCGGCATGTTCTCCCTTGGAAAGATCACTCGTCCACTCCTGTAGGCGACCTTATCATTGCTATTGGTGTAGGTTCGCGCTAGAAGAATGTCAGGCACGACCTTGACCATCCGCGCTGCCCTGCTTAGCGAGCTCATTCAACAGCAGAAAGAGGGTGGTGGGAGTGAGGGGCCGTCGGCGGCAGAGGCCATTGTGCATAGCGTCCCTGCATTGGGCGACCCCGCCTGGGCCATGGAGGAGCTCATGCGCACCTGCCCTCGTCCGGAGCTGTGGTCTGGTTCGGCGCTGCCGCGGACGGTGTGGGCACCGCCGGGGACGAAGGAGTGCCCCTTCGGCACCGGTCCTGGCGATTTTGCTCGCTAAACACGGCGCAATGCCAGCGAACAGAAAGAGGTGGGGGGGGGGGGGCCGCCGCCCACTGCGACAGGACGTGAGCAACGCGCTCATCTTCATGGCTGCAGAAAACAAAAAGAAAAAAAAGAAAAAAGAAAGGAAAGGTAGGGGGCAAGGGAGGATGAAAAGAAGAAGCAGTATCCTGTGCACAGGAGCAACCTCTCCCTCGCTTGGTGGCAACAATCACTTCGTTCCCCTTCTTCTGCTTCTCCTCTCCTCTCCTCCGTCTCTCTCGGCCCTGTCGCCCACGTGGTGTACAAATGGAAAGAAGCTGCCCCAAAAGGCCAATATCCTGTGCGTCCCTTCTCTCCTCCCCCGCACCTCTTCCTCAGCTCGTTTGTCTGTTCCTGCTGTGTCCCCCTGTGTGTGTGTGTGTCTCTCCTCTTTGACGTGGTCAAGGGCAAAACATGAAGTTCTCTGTCCAGTGCTTCGTGAATAGCGTGAACTCGAACGCGCTGCCGGAGGCAGAGGCTAGCATCAAGGAGGTGGAGGTGCAGAACCCCAAAGCGCAGCTGTCGAGCGTGCGGGCCAAGGCCGCGCTCGCCTTCCGCCTTCGCCTCGACGGGTTCTCTCTCGTCTACAAGGGCGATCGCGCAGCCACCGTCGACCTCAGCGATGAGAAGAGAGTGATCAGCGACTGCGGCCTGCGGGATGGCGACCGCATCGCTCTTGTTTCGAAGCGCGTGAGGGAGGACAATGGAAGCGAGACTGCCGAAGTCGCCCCTCTCCCGGCTGCTCCTCCCGTGACGACAACGGCAGTAGCAAGAGGCGAGGAGACGGAGAATCCACGCAAGGTTCCGCGTGTGGAGGAGCCGGGCGGCAGCAGTGGGAGCAGCAACAGCAGCAGCAACAGCAATATCGACGACTCTGACCCGTTGGCCGACGGGGGCAGCGACGAGGAGGAGGCGCTGGAAGAAGGCGAGGTGGACCTGGATCTGAACGCCATGGCCGTGACCGCCATGCTGGGCGAGAGCGCGGACGCGGCGGCTGGAGAACTGTACAGCCGCCTGCTTGACGTCGTGCCGAACCTTGTCACTCTGAGACAAGAGTTCCTGTCGAACCCCCAAGGCGTCATGCAGCGCATTCAACGCGAGGACCCCTCTCTCTTTCAGCTAATCACCACCCACCAAGACGCATTCTTCAACCTCATCAACAATGAAGAGGCGATTGCGACGATACAAGCTGAGAAGGATGGCGGCTTCTACGACGGCGATGACGAGGAGTTGGACGAGGAGGCCATGACGAACCTTCTCGGCATGCTCGCGGATGGTGCCTCGGGACTGGGCCAGGATGGAGATGGGGAGGGCGATAGTGAGGACGACGGCATGGACCTCGACCCGCAGGACCTGAACGCGATCCACGCAGCAAGCGGGGAGGGTGCCAAGGAGGTGCGGGACCGCATTCTCGCCTTCGCCCCGTCGGAGGAGGACGAGCAGAGGATCCAGCAGCTCACGCAGCTCGGCTTCGCGTACAACGTGTGCAAGGTGGCCTTCTACCTATCCCACCGGAGCCTGGAGCGGGCGGCGAACAGGCTATTTGAGAACCCCCCGCAGTTGTGACGCGGGAGAGGAAGAAAGGAGGAGAGTGACGGAGAAGAGACAAGTGAGTAAGGAGAGAGGAGAGGAGAGGGAGGGTCAGAGGCGCTCTCTCGCAACACTTCCCTCGCTATGACAGCGCGTTCGCCAGGGGCATGCGGAGGGTGCGCACTTCTGGTCCCGTCCTCCCCTCCTCCCTCCCACCTGCACCTGCGCACCCATGCACGCAGGAACTGCAACCAACAAGCGGCATTCCTTCGCTAACATACAGTCGGACACGCCAACTTGCATGCGGAAAAGAAGGAAAGAAGCACCAACAGACGGGGCGAGAGTGACACCACTGCATTGTTCATACAGGAGATGCCACCACGCACCACATACTCCTTCCGCTCTTCCTCCTTCCCCCCCCCCCTCCTTCCCTTCCATCTCTTCTTTCCGTGAAGGGACAAAGTTGTATGCTGGCAAGGGAGAACAGGGAATCCGAACGAAGGAAAAGCCCATGGCACTGCCAGGCTCGCCTCCGTCCTTGACGCTGCTGCCCGACAGTTGCACGTTGGGCGAGGAGGCCCGCTTGTTTCTGGTGGCGACGCGGAGGGAGGGATTGCTGGGCCGTAGCCTTGTCAGCGCACCCAGCGTATCACCGCTCCCGATGCCACCATCAGCAGCTCTGAGCGAAGAGGAAGTATCACAGCAACGTGTGCTGCCCTTCTCCGCCGCCGCCGCCGACGCCGCCGCCTCCACACCTTCGCGGTGGCCACCCACCTCGCCAGTTGTTGCGGTGGCACAGGCCGGCGACTCGTCCGTTGCGGCGCTTCTCTTCGGGGACGCGGGCCCCGTCGCAGCAAAACAGGAGGCAACGGAGGTAGAGTCGGAGGAGGCGTCCAGCCGCGACGCGACCGCCGTGCCGTACACCGTCACCAGGCCGCGGCACGACACGGCGCTGTCTCCGCGTGGGCGTCGACATGTACACCTCGTTGACCTTCGCAGTGGCGTCTTCCTGGCCGAGCTGTACTTCCGCGGCGCCATCATCTGCGGTCTCCGGGCAAACCGTCTGCTCTTGGTGGTCTTGCTGGCGGACGCCTTCCACGTCATTGCGCTGGACACCTTGCAGCACGTGCGTCAGCAGCCCATGTACACCCCTCTCAACCCGATGTGCCTCCTCGCCGTGTCCCCTCTAGTCGCAGATGCCCCAACGACCCCTCCTGTTGCTGCTGCTCCTCTTCCTCCTCCGCAGCAGCAGCAACAACAACAACAGCCGACCACCACCACCACCACCACAGGGGGCAAGGACGCCCATACCGCGACAGCACGCAACGCAGAGTCCGAGGCAAAAAGGTCGCTGTTAGTGGGCCAAACACACATCGCCTTCCCGCACAACGAACGAGGCACTAGTGGTGCTGGCGGCGTGTTGGTGCTCGCTCTCAGACGCACCGAGAGCGAGAGCAAACCCGGCAGCAACAGCAGCAGCACCACGCAGCAACCCTCCGCTTTCACAGACCAAAGGCCCGAGACCTACGTTCAGACGCAAGTGGTGGTGCCCGCACACAGTAGTGCTGTCACGGCCCTGGCGCTGGGTCATCACCGCTCGTGCGTCCTGCTCCTCACCGCCTCCCAAAGGGGCTCCTGTCTGCGCCTCTTCGATGCTGATACCGGCGTGCTGCTGCATGAGCTGGTCCACCACGGCAGCGGCGGTGCTCGCGTGACGAGCGTGGCGATCGCGCACAATCTGTACACCGTCGCCGCGCTCCTCGACAACGCCACGCTGGTGGTGTTTGACTGCGAACGCGTCATTCAGCTGTGGCGAGGGGCACGGCAACAGGCCTACCAGGGGCACAACCGATCTCATGGAAGTCGCGGCGCTGGCGGCAGAGTAGGGTGGGGTGCGCTCGCCTGGACCACAGCACAGCTCAAGGCGGCAGCGGCTGGCTTCTTCCTTGGCGACGGCCCAACATCGCCAACAACAATAACAAAAACAGGCAACGCGTCCCTCCCGTCCCATAGCGGCGGCCTTGGTCATACGAGCCGGTCTAACCCGTACATGCGATGCGGTGTCCTGCCACTCTTCAGCGCACAAGACAGGCCAACCGAGCAGCTGTCACGGGAAGAAAACTCGATGGCGGTAGCCACGATGTGCTGCTTGAGGTTTCGTGGGAACGAGATGCTGTGGGTGGGCCAATACGGTGTGGCAGAGTGCGCCACGACACAGTCAGCGGAGAGTGCCGACCTGGCTGGGGGTGGTGTCGATACGGAGGAGCGGTGCACGTTGCAGCTGTACAACACGTCACAGCAGGCTCACCGAGCGACCGCCGCTGAGGGGCGCGGACAGCATCCTCAAGCGTGCGAACACATCGAAATCGTACTGTAGAGGCCGCCGTCCTTCTTTATTGCTTCCCCACCACCTCCCCTCGGTTCTCCCTCCATTCGCCGCAAGGCCACCAAGACGGCAGCGGGTAGTCACAGCAGATGGAGCGAACCGATACTCGAGGGATCATCTGTATAATGTCAACCCACCCGGTCTATATCATTCTCTGCACACACACACACAGACACACAGATACGCACACACACACACACACGCACCATATAGGTTCGTGTCTTGCGCCAAGCGAGATCTGATGGGACGTGCTGGTGTCGAGGAGGGTGTGGCTCAGAGAGCGAGGGGGGATTCTCTGAGAGTTGCAAGGAAGAGCTCCCGTGATCTGCCGGCGGGACCCTGCTCCCACGGGGCAACAGCACTATCCCTCCTCTCTCCTCTTCTTCTTCTTTTTTTCTCACACACCTCTACGCTTTGCGGGACAGCGGGACACGACGTAAGCTGACTGTGACTACGGAGGTTTACGCTTGTCTCTGTTGCTCCGTCCGATCTCCACCCTGTTCCTCGGCGTATCGTCGTTAGCTCACGAGAACAATGGACGAGGCACTGCAGCAGGCCTGTGCCCTCGGGGACGGCGCTGGTGTAGAACGAGGCACTTCTTCCCCCCTCTTGGCCGAAGGGGAGCCCATACCCGATGGCTCTCCCTTGGCTCATGACACCACCCCGGATGCTGGGCACCCCGAGAACTGCGCGGGCGTTGCCCCCCGGCAAGCTCCCTCACAGCTGCCTCCTGCCGCTGTCACGGACGCGTTCACCAGCGGAGAGCAAATCAGCACGGGAGGAGTCGTCTCGGGGTGCGGACAGTCCGCCAGCTGTTCCGACCACCCGCATGCTTCGTCCCCAGCGGGAGAGGCCTCCCGCAGCGGCAGCCCTCATCGGCGCCGCCGCGAGGCACGAGTTGTGGTCGATCAAAGCGAGACGGTGCCCGTTCCCTGGGCCATCACCTCATCCAGCGGGAGCAGTGTGGACTACTCGACAAGCATGCGGCTCGGTTTCGCCAGCAGCACGCGAGAGGAGGTGCTGCTGGCGGAGTGCCACATCCGTGCCAAGCTCGAGGTGGACGAGGAGGCCCGCGAGAGACGGTGGCATGAGCTGTGCAAGGGCGTTCCCCTGCTTGTGGGGGCGGCCCCGAGCACGGTGGAGTCGCTGCGGCACTTGGCGCGGCAGGCGAGGCAAGGCGGCATCCCGCGCAGCCTTCGCGCCGTGATGTGGCTCACCTTGACTGGTATGGCGCAGAAGCTCGACGAGAATGAGTACTTCTGCGCGTGGCTGCTGCGGAGGAATGGGTATGTGGTGGGCCGCCACGCGCAGGCCATCGCAGCGGACCTGGAACGCACGTTTCCTGGCCACCCCTACTTCTCTGACAAGGATGTGGGCCTGTACAAGCTGCGCAACGTGCTGCACGCCCTGTGCTGGCGCAACCCACTGCTCAACTACTGCCAGTCCTTCAACTACCTCGCAGCCTTTCTGCTGCTCGTCCTCGACGACGAGGAGAGAGTGTTCTGGATGCTGACGCACATCCTCGAGACGCTGCTTCCCAACGACTACTTTGCGGAGAACCTGCTCGGCACGCGCGTGGACCAGGCAGTCTTCGAGGTGCTTGTGGCAGCGAAACTCCCCCGACTCGCCACGGCGCTGTCGGCAATGACCCACTTCGACATCAGTGCCGTCCTGCCGCCGTGGATCATGTCGCTTTACATCAACACACTGCCACCCGAGACGACGCTGCGTGTGTGGGACTACATGTTCACCGCGTCCCGCGTGCCCACAGAGAGGACCTCGGCACACTTGGAGGTCGCTCTCGCCATTTTGAAACTGGAGGAGAAGGCGCTTCTTGCTTGCGAGGACGCCGGGAGCGTCATGGAGCATCTGCGCGATGCCGCGGCGGCCATGTTCGATGCCGACGTGCTCATCGCCACTGCGCGAGACCTGGCCATAGAGCCGGTGCAGCTGCACGCCCTGCGCCGCCGTCTCAAGCCTCTTGTCGCCCTGGATATTAAGCAGCACGAGGAGCAGCGGGAGGCGAGGCTGGCGGAGCGCGTGGCCCAGGATGAAGTGCGCCGCAGGGAACGGGAAAGGCAAAGCCAGCGACACGCCGATGCGGAGTGTGGGAGCGCATATGGAGGGGGGTGAAGCCCACCTTCCTTCGTATCCTCTCCGTGTCCCTCGCAGACAGCAAAGCACAATCGACAGAAGAGAGAGGACAGGGAGGAGGTCACCATCCCCCCCCCCCCCCCACACACACACACAAGAAAGCCAGACAAGAATACATGAGAGAAAGAGAGAGAGATGAAGAAGGAAACTGGACCCACGCGGCATTACCGAGTCCATTGTTCTGTCGTCACCACCACCCAAAACCTCCTCCCCTCCCCTCCCCTCTCCCCTTCTCCCGTGGTGAGAGGATAGAGAGAGAGAAAAACCACAGTACGTGATCCTAGTACACAGATTCTTCCCCCCTCCCCCCTCGTCCCTCATCAGCGTGCTGCTGTCGTCTTTGTGTGCGGAGAACGCTCGAGAGACAATGGCTAGAGGCGCTCCCAGAGGCCGCCCGGCGAGAGGGCGGGCTGCGGGACAAAATGTTGGCGGGAAGCGGTCTGCACGCGGCACCACCGCGGATGTGACAGTGGCCTCCGGTGGGAAGCGGCGTCGTGCTGGTGGGGAGAGTGGCAACAGCGACAGCGGCGATGATGTCGCGCTGGTGTACCAACTCCCGCCACGGCGTCGGAGCCGCGGTGGCGGGGCGAGCCCCTGGGACAAGGCACATCCGCGGCAGTCTCACACCAGTGCCGGCTGCAGCGTGCAGACAACATCGAGGCCAACAGAGCCGGCTCCGTCCGTTCGCGGCGGGAACCCGCACCTTAGCGCTGCTGCTGCTGGTGGTGGCGGGGATGTTGCCGGGCCGATGGCGCAGCAGCAGCAGCAGAGTCACCAGCACTCGATGTGCCTCGGCAAGGACAAGACCCCCGCGGAGGTGCTGCTGTGGCGGCGCTGCATGAGCCAGCGGAACCTCCTGCGCTCGCTGGAGAACTGCGGCCTCGCCCCGGCACCACGCGACGAAGCCGACGCCGCGGCGGATGTTGGCAAAGGGGCTGCCATTGTGGACACCCTCTTTGCGCTAGGGGAGGACCGCATTCGCACGGCCATCCAGTGCCTCCTAGACCTCAAGGCGCTCGCCATCTACGTGCCTGACGACGGAGAGCACGGCACCAGTCCTCTCACACCACTGCCCGCAGCCGCTGCTGCTGCCGGCACCAGTGGCGACAGTGTTGCCACAAGCACAACGAAGAGGCTAAGGAAGAGTGCCGCCGTCGCTCATCGCTCGGTGGCGCCGGCGGACGGTATGAGGGGTGGGGGATGGTGGGTGGAGCAGCCGTACTTTGGCGCTGTCATGGCGCTGGCCGGGCTGTGTGATGCAGCGGTTCCCACAGTCTTCCCCGCCCTTGTGGCACCCGACGCACCTGCTCTTGCCCAGTACGCGTGTGAGCTCTCCTCTGAGCGTTGGCAAGCCGGCGCAGCGAGCGAGCCGGCAACGGTGGTAGTGGTGGTGGTGCCGCTCCCTGTGTCCATGGTATCGGTGCGGGAGCGTCTGCGCAGCCTCACGCGCATCTGGCAGCTGCGCTTCACCTACGGTCTGCTTTCTCCTGTGCTGCACCGCTGCCAGTCCGTGGCGTGCCTGAACGAGTTCTTCCTCCCCTCGCAAAGGGTCACCCCGCCCTCCTCTTTGTTGCCCGTGGCGGAGGTGGACACGTTTGTGGCGTTCCCCGCGCTGAGCTCCACCCGACACCGAGCAGAGGGCCTCGTCCTCGGGGAGCTGGTCGCGCGGGCATCGTCGCTGTGCAAGCTGGACGTGGACTCCTGGGGCCCGATGGCAGTGCTACCCACACTGAAGGTGGCGGCAGGGGTGTATGTGGTGCAGCACACCAGCAGGCAGGCGACGCTTGCCGCACTGCTCGCGGAGGAGGCTGACCTCTACGGGCTACCCCTCTTTCTCCGGTCCATCCGGAGGACCACGTTTGCGCTTGGGGCGGGAGGAGGGAGGCCCACGGGGCTCGCCTCGAGCACCGCCACAGCCGCCGCCGCCGGTGGTGGTGGTGTGCGGCTCCCGTCGACCTTGGGGGAGGCCGCCGCCATGGACTACACCAAGGAACATTTGCTCTTCCCCTCGCTCTGCTCCTTGGACTTTAGGCGGTTCACCGTGCCGGATGCCATGCAGGCGCCGCTCGTGCAGGAAGAACTCGTTGGGCTCGCGCTGAAGCACTGCGCGTTTGGCCTGCTGGTTGGCGAGGCGGACCAGATCACGACCCTGCTCAAGGAGTGGAGCGAGCACCGCGTGGAGGGAGAGCAACGCCAGCAGCGGCGGCGACAGTGGGAGGCCACGCAGGCAGCCCTGAAGCGAGAGGAGGATGGAGGAGTCCACGGTGGCGTGCCGGTAAAGGAGGAGGGGGAACGGGAGGATGGTACAGCCGGGCGTGGCGCTGTGGAAGAGGTCTGGGCGAGCCCGCGGCGCCGTGACCCGATGGCCCCGTTTGTGCGAGAGACCGCCGTGCGCGCGCGGGAGGTGCGCCGCGACGCGCCACCGTCCACCACGGCGGCGGAGAACAGCGGCGCCGATGTCCCGCTCTGGCGCCGCCTGTGCCACGTGGAGTGGCTGTGCGACAACCGCTGGGCACCTGCCGAGACACGCCCCTCTTACTACGGTCTCGTCTTTGGCGTGGTGCTGCAGAGCGACCTCCTCACCACCGTCCTGGACGGTGCCACGCCCAGTGCCCCGGTGGATGCCGACCAGGGTGGCACGGGCGGGAGAGGGGAGGGGGCTACCTTTCGCGAGGTGACGTACTATCTCAGCGCGGTGGTGGAGCTGACCCGCTAGTCGGGACGGTGGGGGGAAGAAGACAGCTCCATGTGTCCGCGTGAGAGTGAGGGAGGGAGTTCCACGTCCCCCCTAAGCCACACCTCTCCTTCGTGTGATGTGCGAGTGTGTGAGAGTGTGCGAGGAGAGCGACACCTCTCCCATGATAGACGGACTCACACACACAGAAACAACAACACAAGAATAGCTGCCTCGCATCCCGGTACGGTGCCAAGTCGTCGAGCCGTGTGGGCGTGTGGGGGTGTGTGGGGATGACGGAGAAGGGATGGAGATAGAGAGAGATAGAGTCACCCTGTAACTACCTCGTATAGGACGGAAGATAGAGGAGGAGGAGCCGCGGGGGAAGGAAGATGTTGGCAACAGGCAATGCCTGCTCCTACCTTCTTCCACCGCCCCCCCCCCCCCCCCCCTCCCTCCCTTCTCTCTGCTATCATGGCGAATGCTAACATACACATGTATTCCGCATCGGAGGGCACACCTTTGCTTCTTGTCATTCCCTGATTCCTTCCAGCCTAGTGCTGCTGTAGTAGTGCTTGTCATCATCGCGAGTCCCTTGTGGAGGGGGGCCACTTTTGATCTGTTGATTAGCGTTGGTTGTGGTGCGTAGTCAATTGCGTCTCTCTCTCTCCCCGCAATAGACAACAGCAAACGATGCTGCGCGCGACCGGGATCGACATGGGTGCCTACATGATGTACCACCGGCGTGCATTGAGCACCATGAAGTACAGCCGGTGGGCGGGTAGGCACGGTGGCATCAGCCACTTCTACAACCGCACCGCCATGATCACAGAGGTGCGCAATAACACGCCGATCACGATGCTGGACCGGCAGATGATGCACTACGTCCACCGCACCCGCGAGCGTCATCACCAGCTCTTCCGCTCCTACCAGCAGAAGACCGTGTCCACGGAGAGCAAACTGCGCGAGGGCGAGATGCTGCGCCGGCGCTGGCACCGCAAGTTGCAAAAGTCCTTCATTGTCTACATGCAATACCAAACCAAGAAGGTGCTCGAGGACCAGGCGAAGCTCGTCAACGAGTATGGCCAGGCCTCCGTCAACGCCGCTCTTGGGGAACCGTACGACCTGCCGGTCGCCAGCAGCCACAGCAAGGGCAGCGAGGAGAACATGGCGCGGGAGAAGCGGTATGCCGCCCTGCATCGCCGCATCCGCACACTGCCGACCATCAACGTGGTGCCCAAACACGTGGCGACGATGAAGCAGATTCACAATGATCGCTTCAACATGCGGTGGCGCGTGAACTAGGGAGGCAGAAATGAGAAAGGGAGGGGGGGATAGGCATGCTGTGGCCAACACACACACATGTAGCTCCCTCCTCCCTCGTCGTTTTACTGCGATGGGGCGTTTCTCTCTCCATTCCCCCCCTCCTCTTCTCCTCTGTTGTTGGTCCCATCCCGTTGTTGTCTCGCGTATGGGGGAGGGGGGAGGGGGGGACTCTCACGCACTTTTTCAAGGAAAAGAGAAGAAAAGAGAGATTCCGTACGAATGGAGGACAGGTGGACTGGGATCGAACCACGCAGTGTACACCTCGAAGCACCTCTCGCAATGACCTGGAATGCTGTTAGCTCTCCGGTGCGTCCGTGTGTCAGCGTACGAGTGTATGAGTGTGTGGTGGAGAGGAAGGACGTAGTACCTGCGCACCTATGCCAAGTCTGTCCCCCACTGCTGTAGCATGCCAACACCTAGAACACTTGCGTGTGTACATCACTCACATAGATCTCTTTGAACGTCTTCCTTTCTCTACTCTTAGGGAATCGTGGCCGCCCTCCCCCCGACACACACACACACAAGCATGGAGCAGACGCCGGCGGAGAAGACCGTACAAGGCAGTGATGTTGTGGCGGCCGGTGCCGGTCCGCAGTTCCTCCAGCTGCCCTCTCCCATCTATGTGGCAGAGTGGGTCACCCCCACGCACGTGCTCATCGGCGCTGGGGGTGGGGGAAGTCGCTTTGGCATGGCGAACGTCCTGGTGATGCTCACCATCCACACAGGCGCATCTGAGAGGCAGGACCGCAGACCGCCGTCCACCGCGGCAGCGTTGGCGGCACCGGTGCGATTGACTGCGGCACAGCAGAGCGCCGTGTCCGCGGCTTCGGCAAGGACAGCTGGCAAGGGAAAGAGCGGTGAGAGTAATGATGGTGGTGGTACGGGCAGTGAGGGAGTCGCTTGCAGTGCCAACGAAGGCGGCCTTTGGCACTTTGTTGCCGCTCTCGACCTTGGCAAACATGTGCCATGGTGCACCTCCCACTTCCTGCCGTGGTCGGCTGATGAGGAGGGCGACGGCAACAACGACGAGGCAAGGGATGGGGAGAGGATGCAGTTCGTCTTCTCCCAAAAGCAGCGAGACGCGCTGCGCAGCGTCCACGGCTTCCTCGCGCTCAGCAGCATCACATCGTTCTCTCTCGTCGCTGTTGAGCGCCGTCAGAGCACCGCGGGCGTCGGCGAGAGCAGCTTGGCGTACTCACTGCGGATGCTCGCCTGTGTCGTGGTGCCGAATGACCCATTCAACCCAGACAAGAAGCCCATTGCCCTCGTCCACAACGCCGTGGTTGTCGCTCACGACGCCAAGGGCATTCTGCTCTACGACCTTACCCAGCTGGTGCCCGAGGACGTGGACGGCTCCGCACCAAGCACCATCACCGAGGTCTCGCCGCTGGCTGCGTGGACGCTGCCGGCTCGTGTCAACGATCTCCACGCAAACAGGGTGAACCTCACCCAAGCCAAGCTGTCGTCGCGCAGGCACACGCAAGGCGACAAACCGAACGGCAGCGGCCCTGGCATCGCTCCCGCAACGGCAGTCAAGGCGCTTCTGCTTGACTTTGTTGTGGTGGCGGCGGCGGTGCAGGACAGAACGGTGAGGCTTGCTTCCTTTCGCCTGCGGAGGGACTACGGCGCGATGCCCCCCACGCCACCGCCTGCCCCGCCCCCGTCACCTCCACCCGTCCCGTCCGCAACCGCGGCCCCTGGTGGCGCGAGGAAGCCGCCGGAGGAGAGGATCGACAATGCGGTGACGGCTCCCTTCGCGTTTCTTCCCGGCAATGTCCTCCAGGCTGCTGACTTTGCCCTCCCCTTCCAGCCACTCCCATCCTCGTTCCGCTTGGTGAGGCTCTTCGGGTTGGAGAACCTGGCGCCGTGGCCTGGCGCCATGGAGTCGGCCCGACGGCGCGCCACAAACTCTAGCCTGGCCGCCACCACGGCAGTAGCAACGATGTCCTCGCCGCCACCGCTGTCACTGCTGCCGGCGGTCTCGCTGCTGCTGGTGGCCTATGACCAGCAGGGCAACCAGAGCTACTTTGTGTCACTCCTGCTCAACACCGCCGTGGCCGCGGCAGCAACCGTGCCCTGGCGGTGGCAAGAGAGCTGCCGTCCAGCAGCCCCATCGACGGCAGCAGTAGCAGCGCCGCCTGGCAAAACCGACAAGCGAATGAAAGAGCAGCCGGTCCTGACGTTCCACCCCGTCGCCTACGGCGGACCGTCACCAGTGGCGAGAGACTGCGTGACCTGTCTCGCCGTGGCCCACGCGCACAGCTGTACCGTGGAGGGGCGTGACCTGCAGCGACGCAATCCCTTTGGTGCGGCCATACCATTGCGCTGGATTGCTGGGACCGTCGACGGCTGGCTTGTCCAAGTGTCAGGGCGGGAGGACGCCGAAGGCAAACATGTGGAGTTCGCCGGAGACATGACGCGACCCGTCACGGCACCAGCGTGGTTAAAGAAGAAGTACCCGCCACTGCACAAGGAGCCCATCACTGCCGTTGCCGTGTCCAGTCAGAACGACGTCCTCTCCACGGACCTCGCCCAGAACGCGGCCATCTCCACCTTGCCCTTTGCCTTGTTACCCACCAAGGTGGACGAAGGCACGGGCAGCCAGCACTCCCATGCGCACGCGGCCCTGATGAAGGAGAAACTAGCCGGCCTTCAACTCTTTCCTCCCCCAGCGTCGGGCAGCGCAGGAGGTGTGATAGCCCACCTTGGCAGCTTGTTCTTGCTAGGGGAACCGGGGAAGGCCGTTAGTCTGGTCCTCGCGTGTGCCGTCCTGCTGCTGCTTCTGGCCTTCCTGTTAGCCGGATGAGTAAGGCACCCGGATGAGGATAGTCTCACTTGGCGGTACACATCGCCGCACGTAACAGAACGGGGGGTCTATCCACGGGAAAGGGAGAACCTGCACGGTGCGTTCCCGGATTTGGGCTTCAGTTAATCCCCCTCCTCTCCTCTCCCCTCCCCTTTGACGTGAGGGTGGAGGATGGAACACCTGGTTGACCATCAAAACGTCAACAGACATTGGAAGTGAGGCACACACAACGCCGGCATCATCATCATCCATGAGGTAAACATGCATTGCATGCAGCAACACGTCACCGCAGCTCCATCACCGCACAACCTCCTGTTGCTCCACCTCCCAAAGTATAAATCTAAAGCTCACATCATTTTAACACTCCTATAAGACTCCTTCTCCTATAGCCATTTTCTCTTGCCGCGATCTTTTCACCTTCTCCTCGTACTCACACGCGCACGCACACCCCGTCACACGCCATGCTCGCCAGGTACTTTGGCAACAGGGCGGACCCCACGCCCGTTACCGCCGACACATACAAGGTCAACGAGCTCGCCCGCTTCCGCATCCTCCTTGGTGGCCTCGGGGCAAGCACCTGCATGGCGACGTTCTATGGTTTCAACATCATCAGCAACCACATGCAAGTGAAGTATGGCTTCTCCAGCCAAGGCCTCACCACCATCACCACCGTCGGCATCGTCGTCGGCTTTGTGACCTTTCCTGGTGGCATGCTGCTCGACTACGCCGGACCCATGTACGTCTGCATTTGTGCAATTGTCCTCAACGCCCTCGGTACCTTGCTCTTTGGTCTTGCCTTTAATGACAAGATCAAGGGCTCTGTGGTGCTCTTCTCCGTCTTCTGCGCCATCATGAACCTCGGCTGCGCCTCCTTTGATACCGGCTCGCTCATGGCTGTCCTCGGCAGCTTCCCCACCACGAAAGGCTCTGTGGTCGCCATCATGAAGACCTTCGCCGGTATCGGTGCCAGTATCTTCGCAGTCATCAACTACAGCTTCTTCCGCGACCAGTACGCAAACTACATGTACTTTATGGTTGCTGTCATTGTCTGTGCTGGTAGTCTGGCGATCATCTTCATCCGCTTCCCGCCCTACCACATCGTGGACTGCCAGAAGAAGCGCCTGTCGCAGGAGAAGCAGATCCGCCTGCGCCTGACCGAGAAGGCCTACCTCACGCAGCGTCCTCCCATGCAGCGCTTCTACTACGGCTACGCCGTCATCCTCACGCTGGTGGCGTACCTCACCACGCAGTCGCTCTGCGTCGCCTACGCGCCGGGCATCACTGACGGTAACCGCCTCGGCATCTGCATCGGCGTCATTGTGCTCGTGTTCATGCTGACGTGGGTGGCCGCGCCGTTCCCGTGCCTTGGCGGCATGAGCGACACGTACTCGGCGGATCTGCCCATGATCCCGACGCATGCGAACATTGCTAGCAATCCTGCGGACCCCACGCAGTACACCAACGAGACGGAAGTTAAGGTGCTGAAGATGACCGAAGGGGAGGTACAGCAAGATCAGAACGCGCTCAACGACCTTCCTGTGGAGCCTGAGGCAGAGCCCACGTGCGACGACACGGGCAAGAATGCGGACAACTCCAACAGCGAAATCGCTGAAGTTGTTGAGGAAGCAGACGACGTTACTCTGATGGAGAAGTACGACATGGACCCGCAGTACCAGGGCACCTTCTGGCAGAACATCCGTCAGCCCGACATTTGGCTGTGCTGGTGGAACACGCTCGCCACGTGGGGATGCGGTATAGTGGTTTCCTTCAACTCTGCCCAAATCTACCGCTCGCTCAACGACGGTGTGTACGACGCGAAGCTCAACACCCTGTACGCCGCCTTCATCGGCATCGGCTCCGCTCTCGGTCGCATGTCGCTCGGCATCTTCGAGACGTGGTTGACCAGCCGCCCCGTTGAGGGCCGTCAGGTCATCACGTGCGTGTACCCCGTCTCCGCCTCGTGCATGGTCTTTGGCCTCATCTTCCTCATGGCCCTTCCTGTGAAGTCCAAGGCCGTCATCGTTGGCTTCTTCTTCGACTCCTTCGGCAACGGCTTCAGCTGGGCCTCCACCGCTCTCACCATCCGTACTGTCTTCGCCAAGGACATTGGCAAGCACTACAACTTCATGTACCTTGGTGCCTTTGTGGCCGTCATCGCGCTCAACCGCTTCGCCTATGGCGAGTTTTATGACCGCGAAGCGAAGCGTCAGAGGACTGCTGCGCTGGCTGCCGGCAACACCCCCATCTACCCCATGTGTGCTGGCAAAAAGTGCGTCCTCGTGCCGTTCGGCGTCCTCCTCGCTGTGAACGCGTCCGCCATTGTCGGTTCCCTGATCTGCCACTTGCGCTACCGCAAGTTCGTGTTGGCCCACCGCGCACAGCGCAAGGCTCGTGAGGAGGCTGCCAACAACCACAACATGGACGAGGTCCATACCACCGGCCGCGCGCAGCCGTATGGTGTTGAGGCGTAGGCGGGGGGATAAGCCGTGTTGGGGAACAATCACGAGCCGTTATCACCAACATCACCCCATGGAGAATGTATTTCTTCAAACGCAGGTGTTGGTCCCTCGTCTGCAGATGTCCTTCCCCTTTCCCTCCCACCCCGCCGCCGCGTGTATATGGTCCTCGTTGTTGTGTGTGGCATCTTCCCCCTTTTCTGTCCACTCACACGCGTCTCCTCCTCGTACTTGTGCGAGGCAAAGCAGTACAAAGCGGCGGCGGCTCGCCCACTAAGAAATAATCACTTCCCTTCCCCTGTCCTCTCCTCTCTCTCTCTCACTCCCCCCCCCCCCCCTTCCTTCCCGCGTTCCCTTCCCTTGTTCATTGGCTGTTTGTTTCTATGTTGGCTCTTCAATAGGAAGCCCCCCGTAAAGGTTTCTTCCGTGTGGGCACAGCTTCGTGTTGTACACTCTGGAGAGGGAATGGTCCATCCATCAACCGACGAACCGTGCTCATCTCCTGCAAATGAACTGCTTCCGCCCCCACCGAAACCCGATTTCTCTTCCCCCCTCCCCACCACCCTCCCTCTCTCTCTCTCTCTTCATGCCTCAAAGGGCATTTATATCGTGATTACTCCCTTCCGAGATGATCTTGTCTCCTCTCCCCCTCCCCCTCCTTTCGACTTTCTGTGCATCTCGCACTCCACCGCCCAATCGAGCATCCACCGTTAGCTGTTGTACTCTCTCCACTATCCACGGGATGCCTCCGATAGCCTCCTTCTCTCACTTCCCACTCGGCCATACCAACTCCCTGCGAAGCAGCAGCCCTCCCTAACATCATACGTCTGTTTCTTCTACCTTCTCTCCTTCCACTATACGACGAACTTAAGAATACACCTCTCCACTTCCTTTTGCGTGAATGGCGTACATCGCCATGTCCCTTCCCCCTCCCCCCTTCCCTCGCACTCGGAAAACTGACAACACTGATCATGGCGTCTCTATGGAAGACTCCATCGTGCAACAAGCAACGCGGCTGTGGGGAGAAGCAAAGAAGCGAGGTGGCCACCACAGTGCACACACACACACACACACACACGTTGCACGTTGCGAGCAATCGTTCGTTCCTATGATGCCTTTGCCGCCACCCAAACACACCACCACTCCTTTCGTCCCCCTTCTTCTTCACGATGCCTCCTTCTACGGTGTAAGACCCCACATCCACGCCCCCCACCCTCCTCACCTCCCACACCCACACCCGTGAGTGCTAAACTGGTACTCTCTCTCTCTCTCTAACTCCACTCTAACTGTCCTTGTGCTTCCTCCAGCCATTTCTGCCTGTACGCCCGTGCACCGACAGACACACACGCAGCGATACACTCACACGTCATGCTCGCCAAGTACTTTGGCAACAGAGCGGACCCCACGCCCGTTACCGCCGACACATACAAGGTCAACGAGCTCGCCCGCTTCCGCATTATTATCGGTGGCCTCGGGGCAAGCACCTGCATCGCGACGTTCTATGGTTTCAACATCATCAGCAACCACATACAAGTGAAGTATGGCTTCTCCAGCCAAGGCCTCACCACCATCACCACCGTCGGCATCGTCGTCGGCTTTGTGACCTT
>JASAOB010002694.1:0-41191 GCA_030849825.1 Herpetomonas tarakana | reverse complement strand
ACAGTCTCCGTTCCTCTGTCGCAAGTGTACTTCGTCGTCTGCTATGTGGAACTGAAAGGCTGCAACGCTTACGAAGTGCGAGGAATACAGGACCCCGGTCCCTCTGTCTCTCCCCCAAGGGTCCCCGTCTCCCCTTGACATGTTGTACCCGTGCGCAATCGCCGCGGGAGGCGGGCGTAGGCCCCGTGAAGGCCAATGTGCGGCGTCGTGTTCCGATCGGATGTATCGTAGATCGCAACGTATGTCGTGGTCGCGTAGGAAGTCCTCTACGCGTTGGAGTTCCACCACGAGAGCCTCCGCTTGCGCATCCGGATTTGCGTCGCCATCGGTTCCGTAATCTTCACGTACTGGTGTGCCCCATACGGGTTGATATTGGCGGTCATCGGGATCGCCACCAAATCGAGGACGACCAGCCCATCGGCTGGGGGGAAGAATGTTGTCCCCCTGCATCTCCCCCATCTGCTCGCCGTCATCCATGCCAGGCGCGTGACCATTGCATCACCCGACGACAAAGGGGCAGCGCCTGTCACCGTACACATGCCCCTCCGGTGCGATCGGTGCTGCTTGGCGGATGTCCTGCCTGGCTATCCGTTTGCGACATCCTGCCAGATAGGCACCCACGGTCGCGATTTCGCACGTTGGGGGACTCTATAGCACCGTCCCGCACTTTACCATTTCGAATGTTTGGTGTTTGCCAGTATTGCTGGCGCCAAGTAGCGCCACGTGAAGGCATCCTGAGGTGGGCGGAGGCGAATGACAGGAGGAGGACGAAGTGGGCCCACTGGCATGGTGACCGATGCCCTTGTGATGATGTTACGACAAATGCATTGCAGTGCCATCATTCGTCCCCCACGTTCCTCTCTCTTAGTGTACTTAGGAAAGGTTAGCATTCTCATATATCTTGTGGTTCCTCGACACAACGCCCACGCACGCATGAAGTCGTTCCTTTCGCAGATTCGTTCGCGCCTCAAGACGAAGCGGAAACCGGTGGCACCGTGCGACTGCCGCGACTTCTTCGCAGCGGTGCCTACCGCCCCCAGCGTGGCGCATCTGTGGGAGACGGTGCACGATCGCCAGTTTCAGAGTGTGCAAGGGGCGCCGCCACCCACGGAGGATGTGGTGGCGGTGCGGGAGCACACTGTCCGCAGTATTGCGTTCGACCTGCAGTACCGCTGTGGCGGTGCCGGGCGCTGCACCTGTGCAGGAGCGCCTGCGTGCCGCTTCCCCACCTGTTTCTCGATGCGGCCGGTGAGCAAAGGAGCGGAGATCCAGGCAGAACGCTACGCCTTTGAGACCGATGATGCGCCGAGTGCGGACATTCGCGCGCTGGTGACCTTGGCACGAGCGCAGAAGTTGGATGAGGCTATCAAAGGCATCAAGCACCTCGTTGACAACCGGCTGCAGACGGCAGCGGCTGGGCAACCGCTGGACCGCGCGTTTCGGGTGCAGGAGCACGAGACGGAAGAAGGGTTCATCCCGCGGTCGGCGGGGCTGGATCGGAGCAACAGTGAGCAAGGCGTCAACCCCCTCCGCAGCAATGACGAGCTGCGCGAGGAGGTCGTGTCGCTTTACCTCTGGCGTGCCGCTCTGCTGGTGAACCTGCGTCGCGACGATGAGGCGGTGCACTCCTTGCTGAACCTGGCTGCGACGCTGGAGCAGAAGCAACGCACGCGGTTGTACGGCACGGCGGCTGGCTGGGCTTGTTTGAACGACATGGAGGTGATTTACTATCGCAGCGTGCTCACCCAGTACAAAGGCTACCCCGAGGCGGAGTTCTTTGCGCACGGCCGGCCAATGCTTCTGCCTCGCGTGTTCGAGGTGATGAGGGGCGATGACTACCACATCGAGTACTGCACACACGTTGTCTTTTCTAAAGAGGTGACGGCGACGGTGTCGCGCGCACAGGCCTCACAGATGTACGGCGACGTCAGTGAGGACCCGATGCTGAGCCTGTGCATCCCTCTCTCGATGCCGTTCTACCGTTTCCGCGTCAGCGACGCGTTCTGGGAGCATTTCCTGATCCTGCTATGCATGCCGCCGGCGCCACCACCGAGCGCGGACGCGGCAGACCCGGCCGCCGAACTTGCCCTCACCCCAACGCACATTCTGGACGCGGTCGGCCGCAGCATGCTGCTACACCATCTCGTCTTGTACGCTGACAATCGCGAAAAGGAGATTGACAGTGGGGCGGTGGCAAAGCGGGTGGGTCGGATGCGTGAGCTGGGCGAGGAGCCGCAGCGCACCGATTACGACCACGTCCTCACGGATCGCGAGATGGGCATCGCCGTGTCCCGCATGAAACAACTGCTCGTCGTGGTCAAGACGTTCGAGGAGGATGAAAAGGCGGCGAGCTTGGCCAGCAGAGCCGCCGCGGAGACAGGTCGGGTGGGGGACGGTGGTGGCAGCTAGAGAACGAGGTAAAGAGCAGGCGGTGCGCGCACGCACACACACACCGAACGAAGAAGCTGTCCAAATGCATGACCTGGGCCAACGGGTGTTAATGGAAGCGCAACGTTCTCACTCTTTCTTCCNCTCCGCTGTGCCGAAGATACATCATTCAAAGGGTTTACACGATATTTTAATTGATGCTCGATAAGGTTGCGAAAGGAGTAAAGTGAACAGGGCCCACCGGCAAAGCGATGAACGACGAGACTACTTCGAGGGCTTCTCCCACTTGGGACATGACCGATGAAGTGCTGTGACGTTCATCGATACCTGTCCTGCTGCTATACTAAAGGAATGGTTCTACCTTGGACGGTGAATGGTGACACGTGACAGCTATGCACTACGACCCCACGAACCAAACACCCCCGATCTTCCTCTTCCAGCGTTCTGCTTAGTGTAAGTCGATCCGCTCGGGAAGGCTAAGGAAAAAGAAAAGAAAAAGAAAGAGTTATTATTTCGTTTTACCTACATCTTGCCCAGGTGGGGTGAAGAAGGAGAGTAAGCCTATTATTGGTGTCGACAGTCGTCTGACTCACGTACCCCGCGACAACGCGGGTGTACTATCATAAAAAATCCGACATTTTTCTTTCCTTCCACCGAGTGAAACCTGTAGCACCCACTATCTCACTACCCCTATTCGGTGATTTTCTTCTATCGGGGCCATTCGCTCAGTTTAACTTTCTAGCTCTCCGTGCTCTCCATCTGTTACTACTCCCATACCGACATACAATTCTTTCTTCTCTTCCCGACTTCTACTACCTCTATCTTTCTTTCCGCATGTTTTCCGACACTGCTTCCCACCCAACCAGCCCCCTTCACAATGCTCCAACCAAGGGGGAGAGGTGAAGGCAGGTGAAACTGGGACCCCTGCATTGTCACTCTTGGACACCGGTGATCCCCAACAAAACACTCCTAGTAGAGAGAGAGAGAGACAGAGATGGAGTGGTGAACTACATGCCCACTGAGTAGGCGATCCTTGACTACTCGTACTAGATCTGAAGCCAAACGCTATCTCTCTCTACCTCCTCTGCGACACTAAGCAGAAGGAAGTATTCATAACTGAGTCCATTGTCTTCTTTGGTGGTGGGGGTACTCCCATCAACACAACACCATACGACGCAGATTAGTGCTCGTTGGGTTGATGACATTTGTACCGAGGCTCTCTAGCCTTTCCACCCACCCACACCTCCCACAGCCCCACCGTCACAAGGACTCTGCGAGATCTAGCACTCCTCAAGGTGTTATTGTCTCGTAGTGAGGCATGCCTTCTTTCTATGCTCTTCTCTCTCTTTCAGAGGCGCTGTGCTCAGTGCAGCACGTACCACGTTCTCTATTATCTACTTAATATGTGGTGCGTTGAGAGCCACACCGCCACGTTCATTAATGTTCCCTTCTCTCGGATGCGCTGCGCTGACGACAGCACACGCTTCGTTGTGTAGAACTGCGAAAACAGAAGAATCTTCCGGCGTGGACGGTGCGGGGGACGATGGAGGATACCATCAAAGTGTCTGTTTCGTCGGAGTAGGCTCTCTCTGTCGTGGGTGTTGCTGTTGGAGTGGTTAGAGTCCTCTTTGCCTTCCCCTCGTTTGCACATCTCTAGTTGAAGGAAGAGCCGCATATTCACCACCTTCTTCATAGCCATTCACTCATGGCCGGAGGATCGATTGCCGTGGTCTCGCTCCAGCGCACCTTGCCGGACGAACAGGAGCCTCCCCCGTCTTGGGGAAGAGGGAGGCGATGAGCAAACGCACAGAACAAGAAGGTTAGCGATAGTAGCGTTGGCACTTCGCCACAGCATTCACGCGTCCTCACACAACACCTTGGCTCGGCGAACGACCGGCGAGCCATCCCTACAGTCTCCGTTCCTCTGTCGCAAGTGTACTTCGTCGTCTGCTATGTGGAACTGAAAGGCTGCAACGCTTACGAAGTACGAGGAGTACAGGACCCCGGTCCCTCTGTCTCTCCCCCAAGGGTCCCCGTCTCCCCTTGACATGTTGTACCCCTTCGCAATCGCCGCGGGAGTCGGGTGTAGACCCCGTGAAGGCCAACCCGCGGCGTCGTGTTCAGACCGGATGTGTCGAAGGGCGTTTCGGACGTCGTGGTCGCGTAGAGAGCTCTCAACGCGCCGAAGCTCCACCACGAGGGCCTTGGACTTGGGGCATCCCATTCCACACCGCCACTANAGGGATGCGCGCTGGGTCCAAGCACTCTCCTCGTACATGTCCGCTGCCACGGCGTTCACTTGTTCCCGGAGGGAGACCATTCCCGGCGTGGCCGTGTCCGCTGGTTCCCACAGGAGGCGAGAGTCGTCGTTTACCGACGCCCCCTGTGGAAGGGACTCGTACGCTCTTTGTGCGACACCCGGGCAACTCGTGTGCGGGACCTGGGCCGCGAGTGCGGGCAACAAGAGCGGGGGCTTTCCTGCAGCGGTCACTGCCCCGCCTCGCTTGACCGTTCTTTGAACGAGCTGATGAGCTGCCCAATGTGGGTCGTGGCTTGTCCGCGATGGCATCGAACTGCTGTGGCGGCCTTGTGGCCTATCCCCCTGCGGCTGTAGCAAGTGACAACCCCAGGGGCTTTTGGGGGTGGACTTCGGCGCAGCTTTGGCCAGCTGGTGCGTCTTTAGCCTGCCGATGGATAATGGCGCTTCCTCGCAAGCGCGGCGCAGTTCAGTCTCCGTGACGGCGGCGCCTGCAGCCTTTGGGTGGGGGGTGCGGGCGAGGCGGCAGCCCGCCCTCCACTGGCCCGCCCACGACCCAGCACTCTGGCCGGCCGCCATAATCCAACCCACCAACGCGCCAAAAAAAAAACAACAGCAACAACCCGCAACAGGTGGAGTGCGCGGCGCATCCCCGCTGAGGAACACTCGATCCACCGTGTGTAATCCTCCTTCCCTTGGAACCGCGGCGTCCAGGTGGTGGATGGGTCCCGCTGGCCGAACTCCGTGGCTGGGGGGAGGCGTCCTCACCCAGGCCACCCACAAGGCTCACCGAGCTGACGGGAGGAGGGGTTGAGGTACCGTGGCACGCGTCTCCTCGTTGTGCGTCGCGAAGCTCGCAACCGAAGTGCGCGAAGCCTGCAGTCCCCCCGTGATGCGGGTGTTGTCCGCCGCGAGCCCCCGCAAGCGGAACTCGGCAGCGTTGATGCGCCGCGTTCCCTGCGCCGCGTCGGGACGGGGCGTGTCGGCCTCTTGTCGACGGCCCCAAAACGAGGAAAAACATTCGACCAGCGTCGCCATGAACGCAGGACTCTCCCCTGTGTGGGTGTTGAGGCGCTCCTTTACCTCCTGAAGGACCGCCGTCACCGCAACTGCACGAGTACCCTCCCCCCCCCCCCCCTCACAACGCACTTGGAGGATACCACCCCAAGCATCTTGCCCCCACGGCTTCCCTGGCACCCTTCACCCGCTGCGCCACCATCTGGTTTTGGTGGTGCTCTTCCAGGTGGGGCATCTCCACCTCCTGATGTCTATCCTCGTGGATCCGAGGCCTACCCCCCACCCCGCGGAGCCGCCGGCCCATTGTGTCGACACGCTCTTCCAGCAGCGTCGGGTGCGCTTTCCGGTCCCGGTGGGCGAGGGTGACGCCGCGTGCCGCCTCCTGCTGGACCCCCGCCACCTCGGCAGCTGTGCGTTGGTGTGGGCTCAAAGCCCCGTGCCGGGTTGGGCCAGGTGCGCGGCAGTGTTTGGGATGTTGCGCGGCTTGCCCTTCGTAGAACTGGGAAGATGTCGCGTGCCAGGAGGAGATGCGCATCCGCTACTTCTGCCACCTCGAGTACCTCTTCTACCGCTACCTCTTCTGCCGGCTACCCAGACATGAAGCTCTACCTGCACTACGGCATCGACGACGAGGCCGTACTGGCCACGCCTCCGGCACCAGGCACAAGGGTGGCCACCGACTACATGCTCGACGAGGACAACGCCGCCATCCACCGCGCCATCGCGGCTAACCGAACGAACAGGGCGGCCCGCGAGAGGCGAGAAAGGCCGCGAACCAAACCCCCGGAGACCAAGGAGGGGGAGCAGCAAGGGAAGAAGTCGCAGTGAGGTGGGGTTGTCTCGTTGCACGAGGGAATGTCGTCGTGCTTTGTGGTTATGACGGTTCTCCTTTGCTTGTGTATATTAAACCTATTTCTTCATCCTATTCCCTCACCACATTTATCTCTCTCCGATATCCTTCCTTTAGCTCCATCTGTCTCCTCACGCATGTTTTCCCACCACTGCTTCCCACCCAACCAGCACCCTTTCACAATGCTCCAACCAAAGGGGGAGATGTGAAGGCAGAGGAAGAAGGGCGAGGCGCTGGCGGTGTGCCGCTGCGTCAACTACTGCATCTGGCGCAGTCCGCCCAGCACTGACAACCTGCAGATGGTACTGCTCTTGGCCATTCACCTCCCCTCCTCCCTCCTTCCTCCTTCTGCTTATCCTCTGCAACTTCTCTCCTGTTGTCCCCCCCCCCCCCTTCCATTATCCTACACTCCACACCTACACATCTCTTCGCGAGCTCCGTCTATCTCTGTTACTCCTCTCCATCTCTATTAGTAACATCACCATTGACTCCTTAGGGAATCCTCAGAGTCACTTTCCTTCTCTCTCTCTCTCTTTTTTCTCTCTTGAACCCACGCTCACACCGATCATAGTGAAGAGCTAGCTGCTGGCAATCGTTCTCCCCCCCCCCGTTGGCGGATATGTCCTTGACAACAGCAAGGGCGAGGTCAACCAACGCCGCGGCGGCAGCCGGCAGCCGCAAAGCCAATGGCGGCGTGCAGCGACGGATGCGTTCACCACAGCACACACGACTGTCACCACCCGCTGCCACCTCGCTTCTCGTGAGGCTGCCAACCATTGGCAACAACAACAACAACAACAACAACAACAACAACAACAACAACGGTACCGCACTTCCTGGCAGCTGCAGGGACAAGGATGCAGAGCACAAGGATCTTTTTTTGTGGAGCAACACATTACCCGTGGTGGCGGGCTCCCCATGCCCGCTGATGAGCTCGTCCACCGGCGGCGCACCACGGCGAGACGCACACGACAACAACAACACCAACAGCAATCCGGGCTCAAGCGCGTACTTCCCACTCACCCTGACATCTATGACTATCCCCTGTAGCTGGATATCGCCCAGACCGTCCCCCGACAACCTCACCACTACGCCACCACCAGCAGCGACGGAGCCAAACAATCCCTTCTCCTCTCCGTTTCAGCCTGCGCTTAAGGAATGTTTTGGCGATGTGGTCAGTGACGGCACCACCACCACAATGAAGCCATGCCGACCGCGCGAACGAACAAGTGCCGCCAAAACGCCCGACTACTCCGCACCGGCCATCTCATGCATGGCGGAGCCGCCCCCCACCACCTACCCACTAGACATCGACGCCGGCAACATAGAGTACACCCACAGCGAGCTCGTTGACGTGAAGCTGTACCTCCGCTCCTGCGGCGCCACTCACCTCTTCAAGGGTCTGATGAAGGACCTGACGGACGACAAGCCGGCAGATCCCGTCTCGTACATGTTGTCCTGGCTGGAGCTGCGTCAGACAGAGATGGAGAATGAGTAGATGCTGACGAGCAAAGGAGGGAAGGAGGAAGACACAGAGCACGGAGTCTACAAAGATGAAATACCTTTGGGTCGCTGTTCTTCGGGAATCCAACTCTGGCCCCCCCACACACACACACACACATAATCCCCTCGTACTTCCTCTTCTCTCGCCATCGTCACTGCCTTTCGCATCGTGTGTGCGCTCTTGCCTTTGCAACCCAGCCAGGGATGAACGTTCGTCTGTGGGTGACTCAGTGAATGGATGCATCGAAGAAGGAGGGGGGGGGAGGGACTGTGCTCCGGCCACCTGCACGTTGGTGCATGGCGCGGACCTCGCCAACGCCCCCCCCCCCCCCCCCCCCGCCCCCCTCCTCACTTTCATCCATGTGTTCTTTCCTTTGGTCCGCTCGTTGTGCCCCCCCCCCCTCTCCCTCCCGTACTTGTCTGTCGTCTCACTCATATACGCAAAGTGCTCCTCGCCTGTACTCCCTTTCCCACTTCATCGTCTCTCTCATCACTGTCTTCCTGTACTCTCGTGTGTGTGTGTGTGTGTGCCTCCCTCTGCGGACCCAATCGCCTTCCCAGTCCTCCCCCCCCCCCTCTGTTGCTGCCCATCTTCTTCTCGTTCGCTCTCTCTCAGCATTCAATAGGTTTGCGCGCTTCCCCAGGCACGCAATCCGTTCTACGACGACGGAGGAATCATCTCACTCCCATGTGGGAGAGCAGCTTCTGCTCGCACTGCAGAAGAAGGAACACTACACGTTACCACACAGCCATCGCTTCGCCACATCCATGGATGGTGTCGCCCTTGAGAACGCGAACCGACGCAACTCGCTCCTCCTACTGCCCTCGGCCCCAGCTCCGTCTGACAGCGATAGACAACCTAGGAGAAGAATAATAGATAAAGAGTGTGTCAGCCCCTCTCCTCCTATTACCCTGTCGCTCACTCTCTCGCTCTCTCTTCACCTTCAACGGTGACCCCCCTATGAGCCGATATGCCTTCTCTGTCGTGACCGGCGTGCTGCCCGACCCGAGCGCAGCCTACGCCCCATCGCTGGGCTACTGCCTAGCAAACAAGCGCACCTACCTCCCCCGTGGGTGCCGGCCGCATCTCGCCTGGCTCACCGAGGCAACAGCGGCGCAAGGCAGTGACGGTGAGGAGGCGATTGGCGTCTACCGTTGTCTGACCAGTGACAGCACCGGCGACGGCAATGATGGGGAGAGTAAAACAACCCCTGCCACGAAAGGACACCCCCAGCTGCTGCACCGACTCGTCACTGTGGACGGCGCAACAGGGAAGCGCTTGATTTCCGTCTCACCAGCTGCCGGTGCGGAGGGTGGCGCGAGGGCAGCTGCTGGGGTGGTGGTGGCGGGCACCTCGCCCATCCCGACAGGCGGCCGCATCGCCTCCGTGATTCCGCTGCCGCCACAGCACAGGGGCGGCGGGCCGGAAGAGCATTTTATCGTGTCAGACAATCGCGGACATGTGTTCTCCCTGCGCTGGGACGGTAGGGGTGGCGGCGAGCTCTCTGGTGGTGGTGGGGGGGGGGGGGGGGGGCCCCCCCCCCCCCCCCCCACCACCACCACCCACTCGAGTAAGCGCCCGCGCGAGGGCGAAGTGGATGAATCGGAAACATCAACTCGATCCGCCGCCACTGCGACGGTGGCGGATGCGGAGAGGCGGCTGTTCCCCNGGGGGGGGGGGGGGGGGGGGGGGCCGCCCCCCCCCCCCCCCACCACCACCACCCACTCGAGTAAGCGCCCGCGCGAGGGCGAAGTGGATGAATCGGAAACATCAACTCGATCCGCCGCCACTGCGACGGTGGCGGATGCGGAGAGGCGGCTGTTCCCCTACTCTCCCTCGTCCCAGTGGGAGTCCCTCGTGCCAGCCAACTCACCCATTCCCTCGGCGGTGTGTGGCGATGGCAGCGGCGACGCCGCGCCGCACTTCTGTGTCTCCCACGGCTCCCCTACCGGCTTCGTTGGCCTGGGCTTCCTGCCGATTGGCGGGCACGAGCTCCTCTGTGTGCGGGAAGGGTTCAACGACGTCCGCGTGATTGACGGGGTGGGAAGTGGCTCGGCTGCGACTGTTGTCCGAGCTTACAGCACGACCCACCGGCCCACCGCGCTTTACATCCCCTCTGCGTGGCCTGGTGCCGCCACGGCCACCACGGAGGAGGCTTCGGTGAGATTGGGCCCGCTGGCGCACACCGTTCTCGTCTGTGAAGGGACGCTTGCCACGCTCTTTGACGTTCGGTGCCCCAGCGCTGTCATGTCCGTGGCTCAGCTGTTTCGATCCGAACCCGATCCAGACGCCGTGGGTGGTGGAGGCGGCGAAGGGAAGGGAAGGGAGCAGGACGGCCCTCCTCTCGTGCCGGGCCGTCTTACCAGCGTCCTCGGCACGGTGTCCGATGTGTGCGCCACGGATCGCCCCTTTGAGGTGGCGCTTGCCATTGACCGGGCACTCTGCGTCTACGACTTTCGCAAGTTCAACCGCCTCTCCTCCTACTCGAACGTCCTCAAGTACACGGTTGCCACCGTTGCAGCGACGGCGAGCGGACGCGCGGTGGTGTGTGCCGGGGTGGACTCCGAGGTGCGCATCATCCCCCTCTCGCCAAAGTATCCGGACGTGGCGGTGGACAGCGATGCCCACACCCATAACAGCGGCAACGGGAAGCAGCCGCAGAAGGCAGAGAATACCGAGAATGTGGGCGACGATCCCGTGGAGGCCTTCAGCACCTTTCGCACCCGACTGAACACCTCCGTCAACTGCGAGACGACGTGGCATGGCGCGTGGGTCACGAGCTGCAACGCGGGTGGGGCGGCGGCGGTGGGCATCTCCCTCGATCACGAGGTGTTCATCGCACAGTGAGGCGGTGGGGCAGAACAAAGGAGCGAAGCAGGAGGCGATATGCGCCAAGGAAGAGAGAGAGAGAGAGAGAGACAAGAACATGATGCAGCGGAGGATGGAGTCCACGATCCACCCCAGCGCTCACCTCCGTCGGACGTACCGCTTTGTGTCAGCTGTCGACAAAGACGCTAAGATGCCTTTTACCGGATATTTACTCCTATAATCACACGTATGTGGGACACTCCCCTCCCCCCTCCATACGGGGAGATACCTCACCGAGTAAAGAGGGATATGAAGAAGTAGGAAGAGAGTGGTGGGGGGGGATGGACATGCTCCTCCACTACCCCCCTCCACTGGACACTCGCTCAATAGTGAACCCTGCACGCCAGGCCATCACACACGGCTCACATACAATCTCCACCTCCCCCTCTTGTCCCTCTTCATCTGCCTCCGCTTACTCTCCATTTTTAGATCGTACCTTCTCGTTGCATCAACCCTCCCCCCGAAAATGGCTCTCGGCAAGAACAAGCGCGTCAGCAAGGGCGGCAAGCGCGGTAAGCGCGGGAAGGTCCAGGAGGCGATGTCGCGCAAGGAGTGGTACGACGTGGTCGCCCCGGACAACTTCCAGGTCCGCCAGTTCTCCAAGACCATCTGCAACAAGACCCAGGGCACCCGCATCGCCGCCAACGTGCTGCGCGGCCGCGTGTTCGAGACCAACCTCGCCGACCTGAACCAGTCCTCCGGCGCCGACGACGCGTACCGCAAGGTCCGCTTCACCGTCCAGGAGGTCCAGGGCCGCAACCTGCTCACCCAGTTCCACTCCCTCGAGATGACGACCGACCGCATGGCCAGCCTGCTGCGCAAGTGGTGCACCACGATCGAGGCCACCGTGGAGGTGACCACCGCCGACGGCTACACGCTGCGCATCTTCGTGGTTGCCTTCACCAAGAAGCAGTCCAACCAGCTCTCCCGCAACTGCTACGCCAAGGAGCGCCTGGTCAAGTGGATGCGCAAGCGCATGACCACGATGATCCGCCGCCGCCTGGCCAAGATCCACATCACCGAGGCCGTGACCCTGATCACCCGCAACACCCTCACCGATGCCCTGGAGAAGCGCTGCATGCCCATCTGCCCCATCCGCGACCTGCGCATCCGCAAGGTGAAGGTGGTGCGCACGCCCAAGTTCGATGCCCAGGCGCTGCTCAACATCCACGGTAAGATCCCCGCGTCCATCCAGGCCGCTCCGCGCGCCGTGGAGGAGGCCGCCGAGGCCGCCCCCGCCCCCGCCGCTGCCGAGGCTGCGTAAGGAAGGCAGGACCCATGCTGTGTGAGAGCCGCTCGACTGCCCAGAGCTCTGCGAAGGAAATCGATCGAACCCCCCGATACTTTCTCTTTTCTCTCTTTTCTTTCTCCGTCCGTTCCCCCCCCCCCCTCCATTCGCATCCCTCTGGTGAGGGGGAGGGAGGGGGGGATCGTACGGCAATGCAAGATTCCCAGCAAAAAGCAATACTCAACCCAAAGGTGCACATCGGCACGTGTCCCTCCCCACACGTGGTGTGAACCCGGGAAGGGGGAGAGAGACCGCGCGGAGGTGAGGTGCACACCACCAGCTCCCTCACTGGTCACTGGCCGAGGCACGAGCATCAGGTGTGTGGATTGGTGTGCCTGTGTGTGTGTGTGTGCACCAGCTGTCGGGGAAGCGCGTAGAGGGAGAGGATGCGAGACACATGGAAGGAGCGCCACGCACATCCCACACCGCTGTTGGTACGCCACCCCCTCGACAGCATCTTCGCTTCCCTTTTGCTATGCTTCTCGTGGCTTTCCCCTCCGAAAATGAGTCGTCCCTCAAACTGTATCCCACTGTATTCTTCTCTTCTCTCTCCTTCCCCATTCGTTTGCGTGCACAACGTAGTAAGCTAGACAAGCACCAGCATCAATGGCTCTCGGCAAGAACAAGCGCGTCAGCAAGGGCGGCAAGCGCGGTAAGCGCGGGAAGGTCCAGGAGGCGATGTCGCGCAAGGAGTGGTACGACGTGGTCGCCCCGGACAACTTCCAGGTCCGCCAGTTCTCCAAGACCATCTGCAACAAGACCCAGGGCACCCGCATCGCCGCCAACGTGCTGCGCGGCCGCGTGTTCGAGACCAACCTCGCCGACCTGAACCAGTCCTCCGGCGCCGACGACGCGTACCGCAAGGTCCGCTTCACCGTCCAGGAGGTCCAGGGCCGCAACCTGCTCACCCAGTTCCACTCCCTCGAGATGACGACCGACCGCATGGCCAGCCTGCTGCGCAAGTGGTGCACCACGATCGAGGCCACCGTGGAGGTGACCACCGCCGACGGCTACACGCTGCGCATCTTCGTGGTTGCCTTCACCAAGAAGCAGTCCAACCAGCTCTCCCGCAACTGCTACGCCAAGGAGCGCCTGGTCAAGTGGATGCGCAAGCGCATGACCACGATGATCCGCCGCCGCCTGGCCAAGATCCACATCACCGAGGCCGTGACCCTGATCACCCGCAACACCCTCACCGATGCCCTGGAGAAGCGCTGCATGCCCATCTGCCCCATCCGCGACCTGCGCATCCGCAAGGTGAAGGTGGTGCGCACGCCCAAGTTCGATGCCCAGGCGCTGCTCAACATCCACGGTAAGATCCCCGCGTCCATCCAGGCCGCTCCGCGCGCCGTGGAGGAGGCCGCCGAGGCCGCCCCCGCCCCCGCCCCCGCCGCTGCCGAGGCTGCGTAAGGAAGGCAGGACCCATGCCGTGTGAGAGCCGCTCGACTTGCACATAATCAGCCCCTCCCCCGCCCCCTCGCTCGCTCTCTGTCTCTAGCTATCCTCCTACAATACAACTGATCCTTTCTTATTTCCTTCTTTCCTATCACACACAAATCGATACACACCAACAGGCAGTGAGTCGTGTGATGATGATCGCTATCGACGGCCGCACCGGGGAGAGGAGGGAGTTGCGCGGGGCCACCCCCCGCGTGCCTGCCGTAGCACACCGTCGAGGCGGTGGATGGGCTGTGGACACACACACACACGCTCTCCCCGCCCCCCCCCCCCCCTCTCTCCATCCCTCGCAGTACCGTTATGCGGCGAGGGAGAGAAGACGTACCTGGAGGAACCGAAGGATGTGCCGCTTGTAAAACAATCGTACACTTTCCAATCTCTCCTTCTCTCTACTTCCGTTCATGATGCACAGTCCCCTCTCGCATTCCTCACCTCTAGTTACTCATTACCCGAATCCTCCTTTCCCCCAGAGTGATGGCGACGAGAGGTCTCGAGGCGTTCGCGCAGCTGCGGATGCGGGACCGGAAGCCTGGCCCAGCGGACTATGGCAACCCACGGCGCTTTTCCTCAGAGGCCGGGCACAGGTCGATTCTGCGGAGAACGCGCGAGCCCGTAGGGTGGGTGAACCCGGTGGGTCCCGGCACCTACCGCCTTGGCAGCACCATGGGCACCGGTCGAGCCGCACGGCTCCCCCCACACGCAAGTGACGTGGCGCCTGGCGACACGGGGCCGGCTCGCCCCACATCCTCACCCACCCGCAGCAGCACACCGCGCGCGGCCAATGGGAGTGGGGCAGCCGATGTCTTTCCCCCCACGTGGCGCTCCGACACGCCCGCCTTCAGTCTGTATGGCAAAGTGGCGCACCCCGCCGAGGGGGCGTTGAGTGGCTTGCCCAACGTCGGCCCCGCCTCCTACGACGTGCCTAGCATGTTTGACAGCGGCCGGCCACTTGGGCCCGCGGAGCGGAACGCGGGCGGCAGCAGCGGCGGCGGCGGCGGCAGAGCACCGCTCTCGCGCGGCGGTGTGCCGAAGGGCAAGAGCTTCGGCCACAAGACGGAGGCTCTCGGTGCCTGGCTGACCTCGAGCGCGCCAGGACCAGGGACGTACAACCTTCCCAGCTTCACGGATGCGCTGGCGCAGAACGCGCAGGCGTCGCGCAACAAGGATGCAGACGCCTGGCTACGGCCAAAGCAAGCACCATTGGGGGGCACCAGCCCACGCTGGGTCCGCGATGGGGCAGACAATGGCAGCGGCAACAGCCGTGCACCAGGTGACTACGACGACCCTGATGCCATTGCCACGGCAACGCGCTGCTCGGGCGGCGGCGGCGGCGGCGGCGGCGACAGCGGGACGAGATCGCTGGCGCTGGTGACGCACGGGAGAAGCACGTTTGGTAGTCGGCACACAGCGGATGGCGGCAACCCGTTCGACACGGTGTCCGCGAGCCCTGGCCCGGCTGCCCACACCGCCGCAGCGGAGACGGAGGTGCTGGGCAAGTACGCTGGCAAGGAGGCACCGCGCTTTGTGCAGAAGCGCTTTCCACCGGTGGAGGAGCTGCGGCACGGTTCGCGTAGGAAGACGGCGGCTTCCTCCTCGCTGTTCCACCTGCTCCGCCTCCGAGAGCCCCAGCTGCCCTCCGATTTCGACCGCGACTACCACAAAGGGTACTCCATGCTGGGTCGCTGGCCCGACCACGCGGCGCCGAAGCAGCCCAAGCACCGCTTCGACCTGGAGGAGGAGGAGCGCGCCGCGACCTGGCACGCATGCGGTCCGCAGGCTTCCTTCGCAGCGCACCCCTACGACCCCATCACCGCCTCGCTCGACGAGGAGCGGGCACGCTGTCGGGTCGAGAAGAGCATCACCCCGGGCCCTGGCAGCTACGCGGTGCGCTACGACGCGGTGCAGCCGCGCAGCAAAGGGGTACTGGTGGCGGAGTCAGAGTGGCAGCCGGAGCAGCCGCGGGTGCCCGGCCCAGGCCACTACCACCCCAAGCACACCTCAGCAACGTCCGGCTCCGGTGGTGGCGGTGGCGGAGGGGGCACCACCTTCCACAAGGGTGACTTCAACCCACGCAGCACGAGCTGGGCCGGCCGTCACGAGCAGGACAGGAGCGTCAACACGACGGGCACCTCCAGCGCGAAGCCCACCACGTCGTCACTGCCGTCGGGAAAGGCAAACAACCGGCAACAGGGCTTTACCTTTGGCATTCAATACCCCGCGCGCGCACTGCACCAGCTCGCCCCGCCCAAGGACGCGTTCACCAACACCAACTGCAACTACGCGGACGAGCGGCGCTGGGAGAGTGCCCCCGTGGCAACAAGGGGTGGGTGCCTCACGGCGTCGAGACGCGCCGATGGCGCGCACGATAGTCCCACAACCGTAGAGGCGGACATGAACGGGCCATCGGCTTTCCCACGCACTCTCTGATGGCCCTCCCTCCCCCTCCCCTCCCTCCAACTCTTTCTCCTTCTCCTCTGGAACTCGGCTGACCTGCCGACTGTAAACTACTACTCTCGCACAACTGATGGAACTGATTAGCTTCCTCCTCCTTCCTTCTTCCCTTCTCCATGTCCAGCTCATGTACCCCCCCCCCCCGCCCTCAACACCAAAGACGAACAGTACACGACAAAGCGTCGGGCGACCCATCATGAAAGGAATGGAGTCGCCTTGTGCTAACGCAGGTGGAACTGGTCTGCCTCCTCGGGTCCATCACTCCCTTCTCCCTCTACACCCCCCTCCCCTCAGGGTACAAGTCCTGTTCTCCTTCTTGCTTGTCTGGCGCGAACCCCAGCTCCTTCCTTTGTTCTCTCCGATCTTTCCCAACGCAGGCGCACGTGAGGCAAACGCGTGCTCTCTCCCCTGCTGTTGGTTGATCCTCACACTGTCACAGCCTTTGACTCTTCCCCAGTTGCTTTCGAACCCACCCAAAGGTCTCCCCACCTCTCTCTCTCTACCTACCTACCTACTTCAGAAAAAGAACGGCATGTGCAGCTGTGCAGAGAAGGTTCGCATCTCCATCGGCCTCGCGGACGAGTGTGTTATCCCCAGCGGCGTCCTGCGCGGGGAGGTGATTGTCGTGGTGCATCCGAGCTGCACGGATGGCATTCGGTACCACCGCATTCGACTTGAGCTGACCGGCCGCGAGCACAACGCGGTGCGCGACGACCAAGGCGAGTTTGACGCCCTGCTCGACGGCTACACCTCGGACCGCACGTACCTCTCCCGCCATGTGACGCTGTCCGGGCGAAGGAAGGCCTCCGAGGATGTCGAGACGGCCCTGCAACGGAAGCAGGAGGTGATGTTCCGCCAGCACCACACCGCACCGTACTACCGCGTGATCCCCGTCAAGCCAAAGGAGCCGAAAAGCAGCGGCGGCGGGGACGCGAAGAAGGAGGGACCTGCTTCGCCGCATACGGCGACCCCGGCAACAACAGCAGCGGCGGCGGCGGCATCACCACAAGAGCCAGTCGCCACACCCTCCCCCCAGAAGCGTGGCAGCTTCACCAGCCTGCACGACATGGGCGATGTCGAGATGCAGATGATGAAGATGAAGAGCGCACCGCGGCAGCGCAACGTGGGCAACAGAGCCGTGTACGACGACGATGACGACATGGATGTCGACAACGTGGAGGCGGACCGCAGGAACAGCGACAGCGACGCGGACGGCGGCGTGGAGGAGGAGGAGGAGGGGAAGATGGAAGGGGCCCGACTTGGCTCCGACGGTCATGGCATCGCCCTCCCAGGTATTGTCCTGCCCAAGTCTGACGACGTGAACGGGTCATCGGGGAACACGCGGTCAAGCGGGGTGGCCACCGGCAAGGAGCAGATACAGCAAGCCTCCGCGGGAACAGCACCACCGCTGCGGGTGGTGCAGCCGCCGACGGTGTCCTCGCTGGAGCGTCTCGAGGCGCAGGAGGAGTGTCTTGCCGATGAGGCCAAGGCTCGCAGGCGGAAGGCAAAGGAGCTTCGGCTGATGCCGGGACGCTACGCGTTCCCTTTCTCCTTCCGCGTGCCCCCGTGGCTGCCGCCATCGCTGTACTACTCCATCGAGGACTCCTCCGGCTTCATCACGTACAGCGCCAAGGCGACGGTGGACTTTGGGCCCGGCAAGCGCGACCTGACCTCGCGCAAGCGCTTCTACGTGCTCTCCGCCATCTCGCGTCGCCAGCTCGTGGCGTGTCACGAGGAGGCCATCGCGGCTGCCACAACGAATCCCCTGCCTCCCCTCTCCGCTCTCTTCCAGGTGTTTGCGTGTAGCTGTCTGGGCAACATGTGCTGCCTCGCCAGCCACAGCGGCATCGAGGTTGAGGTTGCCCTGCAGTGCTCGCGCGCGCTGGTGCTCGCGGACGCCAACGCGACGTACCAGGTGTTTCGCGACTACCTGACCACGCGCGAGGACGTGGCCGAGAACACCCCTGGCACGAGCGGGCAGACGGGACACCTCGCTGGCGCGTTCAACGGCTACGACGCCTTCATGGAACGCAAATATCAGGCACCGGAGGAGGACTTCACGAGCCCCGCCGCCTTCGTCGACAAGTTCCTCAAGAAGCAGCAGCAACACGAAAAGGAGAACGGCTTGGCCACGGCAGCGGGGTTCGACACCACCACCACGACAGCCACCAACACAACCGACAGCAGCAGCAGCAGCAACGACAAGGGCGGAGTGGGAGGCTTCCCTGACAAGAACAACAACCACCGCTCCCACGCTGCGCGACTTGCCGCGTACCGCGAGGCCAAGAAAGAGGCGATGCGCCAGCGCCAAGCAGAGGTGGAGAAGGCGCTGCCGCTGCCCATTGGCGTGCTGCCCCTCCTCGTTCGCGTGCACAATGGCTGTGTGAAGCGGGAAATCCCGAAAGTGCGCGTCGAACTGCGCGAGACCATCCAGGTCTTCAAGTCGCTGGAGATGCCCCGCGTGTTCAAGCACCCGCTCGCCCGGTACGAATACACCGTATCCATCCCGCCCGGAGACGAGGTGACCTTCGCCGCGCGGCTGCAGCTGCCGAAGCAGTTTCGGCGGCGCAGAGAGGACGACGCGAAGCTGTGCCCACCGCCAGGGGTGAAAACGGCAAACATCTCCACATCCACGGAGATTGTCGTTAGCTTTCCCGACCTCGCCACGTACGTAGAAGAAGAAGACTGGGTGAACAGCGTCGTGCAACTCGCCGAGGCAGTCGACATGAGCGACGAAGTTCTCGATCTGCCGGTGCGGTACAGCTGAGGGGTTTGTGACGAGGCACGCTGACGCACACACAGACACACAAGCAAAGCACATTGTCAAAGGCATGTAGCGACTCCACCAAATCATCATCATCATCATTGTTGGGGGAAGGGGAAGGGGCTCCTCTGTCTCTCCTCCTGGCAGTCCTTCACGAGTGGAGAGGCCTTCCCGTGCTTCATACTCCGACAAGAGACACACTCCATCCTCCTCTCTCTCCCTTCCTTCCTTCCTTCCCCCTTATTCTCTGAGCCGCCGATCTCGCTGCTCACTATAACTACTTGGGCCCATCCCCATACACACACACACACACACACAGCCTTCTCTACATCATTTCTTTGCAGTGCACCTACCACCCCCGTCGCACACATACTTGCTTCCATCTATCCAAACACACACCAACTCAGGAGAGTGCAATGAGAAGGGCAAACAAGCCGGCGGACCCTGACGACTTTAGTCTCGCCGTGAGCGTCAAGGACCCGGACGAGAAGGGTCGCGCGCTGACGGCGGGCTGCGTGCTGCGCGGGACGGTCAACCTGTCCGCACCATCCACCGCATCCGCGGGCGGTGGCGCCTGCGTCTGGCGCGTGAACACCCTTCGTATCCAGCTGCAAGGAGTCGAGCAGCACGGCATCAGCAAAGACGGTGTCCGCGAGGGTGCCGCGTCCCCCAGGACGAGCAGCGACATCGAGGCACCGACCGTCCACCTGTGGCGCACGCTGACGCTTGTCGGTGTGCCAGGGCCGGCCGAGCTCGAGGACGAACGCGCGCAGTGGACAAGGGAGCAGCTCTTCGTTCAGGCCAACACCCGCGGAGCCCCCCTCACCGGCGTCGTCCTGTCCGTTCACGGTCCTTCGCAGGAGGGCGGTAGCAGTGGCGCCGCCCCTGCCACCACCACCGCGGGTGACGGCGGCCGGGGAAGCGGAGGGGCGAGGACCGGCTCCGCAGGCGACGTGGACACCGTCGTCGTCGTCGGGTACGAGCAGAGCCTCCCCAAGCGCACCATGTTGCTGCGACCGGGCGCCGCAGGGGCCGTCAACTTCGCCGTGAAGCTGCCCCCGTGGCTGCCGCCTTCCCTGTACTACCACATCGACACTGCCGCGCATGGCTTCATCCGGTATACCGTCACGGCCATCCTCGACGCGGACCTCGTGGCCGGGGACAGCAATGACGACACGGGTGTGCTCCTCGCCCCGTCGCGGCGACACGGCGAGTGGCAGACGAAGGAAAGGCCTTTTGTGCTTCGTTCCGCGCTGCCGCGACGCCAGCTCCTGCAGTGCCACGAGCGGGCGGGCCTCAAACCCATCTTCACGCAGACCTGGCGCTTCCGCGTGCGCTCGCAGAATGTCCTGACACAGGTACTCAACGCGGGGAAAGTAACCGTTGGCGCGGTGGAGGTCACTGTCAAGTACCTCTCCAGCACGGCTCTGCTGCTGACCGACCCCGACGAGCCCAGCTCCGTCGCCCTGCGAGACCGCTGGACAATGGCACTGGCAGGCGCCAACGGCGGCGGCGGTAGCGGGGGCGGTGGCGTGTCGTCCCCAATCACCACCACAGCGGGAGGCCTCCCACCCCCCGCAACCACCGGTGTTGACGCCACAGGAGCAACGGTGCTGGGCACCGTCGTCAGCAGCACCAGCGCGTACACAAGCCGTCCTTCGGCCCACGCCGGCAACAGCGGGAGTGGTGGGCATGGCACCGCCTCTGCCTCTGCCACAGCATCTCCACCGCCACCACCGCCACTGGTGCGGGCACCCATCGGCGAGCTGCGCCTGCGAGTGCGCATCGCCAACGGCAGCCGCAACGACACAGAGAAGACGCTGAAGAAGATGCCCGACGTCACCTGCGTGCGTGTGGAGCTGATGGAGCAGGTGCTGCTGCACCGGTCTCCTCCCGGACCCAAAGTCGGCAGGCCCTCCCAGCACGAGGACAGCAACATTCTCTACACCAGCGAGCCCATCCGGCTTGGGTATCAGGACTGCCGGCAAAAGGTAAGGCCCGGCGAGTCGCAGAACTTTGAGGTGGTCATCACTTTGCCCCCGCGTTTCCGGCGGTCGCGGCTGATTCAGAGCTGGAAGGTGAGCGGTGGGAAGGGAGGCAGAGGAAGAGGGGGGCCCACCGACACCAGTAGCAGCAGCGACAGCGTTAGCGACGATGACGCCACATCATCACCGATGGAGCGGGCCGGCTCACCCGGATACTCGTACGGCAACACGAGGCACCCCGCGCCACCCCCTTCCCTCACCACGCAACACTTCACGTCGCTCACGTATCTGCGTGTCACGCTGCCGTCGCACCAGGTGATACCCGAGACAGAGCCCGACACACGCAACATCATCGTCCTTGCCGAGGCGGTGGACGAGACAGACACCGTGCCCTACCTGCCCCTGGTGGTCTCTCCCTGATGCAAGAGGGTGTGTGTGTGTGTGTGTGTCACCCACCAGCGATTCCTCTCGCTCCTCCTTCCTCACCTTCTCCGATGCTTCTCCAATCTCCACTCCTCTCCACACTCTACCTTGTGTTGCTACACCTCCCTCCCTCCTTCCACACAGACGCACACACGCACGCGGCACTCACAAGAGCAGTCGCGCATCCCTCACCTTTGCTGGACCTCTACGGGCTTCTTTCAGCTCCGCCAACGCATGAGCGGCCCCACCCCACCCCACCCTCTCTCTTGCTTCCAAACGAACAAGAACGAACAAAGCAACAAAAATGTCAGACGACGTGTACAGAGCAGCGAATGAATCGCAGGACAACCATATGTGTGAGAGGAGCGAGCTCACCTTCCGGATGGCATGACGAGACTTGCACCACCCACCCACCCTTCCCTTCTCCACCTTTATCTTCTTCCCTGAAGGACTCTCCCTCCTCCTCCTCCTCGCTTCCCTCAGTCATTTCGCTCGCAAACATTCTCCCCAGCCCACCAACAGACCAACCACAAGCGCGCAGGTACACCCACAGCCTCCACCCACCCAACTTGCTTACCTCTCTCTCTCTCTATTCTCTCTGTCTCTGTCTCTCTGTGCTGCTACGTTTTCGTACGCGCGCATCTTCCCTCGTGCTCCTTCTATTCGCTCTCTCTATTCTTTCTCTACCTTTACCCTCCTTGATAACACTTCTGTTTCTCCTGTCTTCATCATTCATTTCCCACCCAAAAGCACAAAGCCCCCTGCGACATGCCCCGCGGTCCCCTCCTGCTGTGCCTCGCCGCGGTGTTGGTGCTGTTCTGTGCGACGCCCGCCCCCGCGTCGCTCATCGCCTCCTCCCAGATTCAGTACTGCACCAACAACGGGACCGATCCCGTTGGCTGCACGAGGAAGATGGTGGTGACCCTCACCGTGGACGGGGGCCAGCTGGCGGGTGTGGAGGAGATTGTGGCGGTGAGCTCGGCGTCGGACGAGACCAGCGGCGGCGTCACGCGCACATTCTCCCCGATCCGCCTCACCACCAGCCGCAGCCTCGTCCGCTACCGCTACCCAGTCTTCTACGTTCAGGCCTACAATGCCAAGCCCTACGAGCTTGTCATCCCCGGCACGCTGCTGCGGCAGTGCAACGCGGACCCGGACCCGCGCCTGGCGACCTGCGGCATCGCCACGAACACGGATGGCACGCTCATTCCCTACTCCCAGGGCTTCTGCTGCGACTGCGGGCTGTGCTCCACCCTGGGCCTCTGCGCCGACGACGCCAGGGCGAAGGACGCGTGCAACCTGCTGAACGCGTACACACAGGCCTCATGCCTGCGCTTTAGTACGCACTGGTACAGCGGGTACCGCGTCGGCACGTCCTCCACGTACTACACCATCAACGTCACGATGACGCGCACCTCCGTACAGGCGAGCGGCGGCGGTGGCGGTGGTGGGGATGGTGCAGAGAACGGGACAGTGGCAGCGGCGTTGGTGATGGAGGAGACGGCGACGCTCTTCCTCAGCCCCGACCACGTCGGCGACACGAACACGGACTACGGCGTGCAGGCGCGGCTCATTGGGGATTTCAACCCGACGGAGCAGCCGCTGGTGCTGACGCAGAGCATGCTGTTCGTGCCAAGCCTCCCGCGCAACGACCCCCGCGTCACGGCCGGCCCGTCCGAGTGGATGATCCTTGACAAGAGCATGGTCACGCTGGACGGCCGCTCGTGCGACAAGGTGGGAGTCTCGTACGAGGCCTTCGCGGCGCAGGGCAACGCGTGCCGCCTGAACCGCGGCAGCTGCCTCAACTCACAGCTCGAGGACCTGCGTGCCGCCGACCAGATCAAAATCGCCGCGGGCCGGAAGGGGCAGTACATGGCGCTCTCCCTCGGCGACTTTGACGAGGAGCGCTACGCGGACACCCCCGCGCACATCACGAACGGCGGCGGCGGCAACGGCGGCACCAACGACCCCTACATCTCCTACCTCGCCAGCTCCCCGGCCGCCACGATGCTGACGCTGACCATCGCGGCGGACGACCTGGACTACGTCGTGTCTGTCGCCACAGGCAGGATCGTGGCGATGGCCATGAACCTACCCGTTCTGACCGCGAGCACGCGCGACGGGGAGATGCGGGTGGAGGTGGAGAACACCGGCGCCATTGTCTCGCGCTTCACAGTGTCGCTGGCCTGCGGGGAGGCTGTCTTCCCAATGCCCGCGCAGGTGGCGTCGCTGGAGGCCGCGCAGAGGCGCAACGTGACCTTCAGCGTGCTTGTCCAGCGCACCGACGACGTGGGCACGGTGGAGTGCACGGCGACGCTGCGGGACTCGCAGGAGGCGGTGCTGGACACGCGAGGCGAGGACTTCGAGGTGGAGGGCGTGGAGTGGACGAACGGGACGCAGGGCGGCAGCAACGACCCGGCCAACAACACGACGCAAACCGGCAAGAGCCAGGCCACGTGCGACAACTGCGGGTTCTTCAACATCCGCTGCGTGTTTGTGAACCTGTGCGTCAAGTTCATGGTTGGCGAGATCCTGTTCTTCGCCGGCATTCTTGGCGTGCTGATCGTGTTGCTGTGCCTGCGGCGGCAAATCGCGTGGTGCGTGAAGCTCGTCTGCTGCGGCTGCGGCGGTGGCCACCACCACGACGACGACGACGACGAGGTGGAGGCGGAGCGGCGCCGCAAGCGTGAGCACAGGCGGCGTCCGGCGTACATGGCGTCCCCGTCCCGCGGTGGCAACTCCGACAACACGTGCCGCGACCCCGCGGTCCGGCCGCGACGCACCTCCGCCGCTGCGTCGCCGCTCCGCCAAGGGAACCTGCTCGATCCCACGGACGGGAACACCAACAACGTGCTTGCCGCCTTTCTTCTCCTTCAGCAACAGCAGCAGCAGCAGCAGCACGAACAGTTGCAGCAGCAGCTGATGATGATGGGGCAGTCGATGCGGGCGATCCCGTGGCGTGGCCCCACTTCGACCTCGCTGCCGAACACTTCCACTGCCGCAGCTGGTGGTGGGAGCGGTAGCAATCCCCACGGCGGCGTCACCACCACCGTCGCAACCGGCCTGTACGCTTCTGCCCCGTTTGCAAGCTCCCACAGCGCGCCGCCTCCGCAGCCCGAGGCCACGGATGATGGGAAGCACGCCGACCCGCGCGACCGCTTCGCCCCCTTCTAGCGGGCCTTTGTACTGAGCGCGAGCTCTCCATCTGCTTCGTGTACTTCCTCCTCACTTCTCTCCCTTCACCCTCCTTTGTTCTCTTACCCCCCGCCCCGCCCTATTCTTCATCCCTTCCTCCTCATTGCTTCATCGTGAACGGAAAGGGGGAGAGCAACCAGCACCACCCGCACAGTGCCCCCCCCCCCCCTCGTCATACCGCTCTCTTTATCTGCCTCTCCCTCACTTCTGATAACTTCTCCCCTTTTTGGGAGCACATACATTGCCTACTCAGTCCTCCCTCTCTCTCTCTCTCTAAGTCCTCCTGCTGTTCTTTCCCTTCCTGTTCGCTTGTTTCTTCTTTCCGTCTGCATGTACTGCTACCTTCAACACATCTACTAGTTTACCCTTTTTCTTCTTTTTTTTTTTTGGGGCGAGATGGGATGGGGAGGGATGGTGCCGAGCACAAGCAACACTTCTCCCCATCTCCGTTTCCTCCTCCTTTTCCTCTCCCTCCTTCACGTCACGCCTAACAGAGCGCAACTTACTTTCATGGGAAGGTGCTGCCGATGGCGTGCTCGCTCACAACACACCCACACAAACGCAGCAGACTCATCTACACAATGATTAAACATGACAGGAACAAAAGAGAGAGGAAGAAGGAATGGTCATGCGCCAAAGGGAGAGTGGTGGTGGTGTTGCCGAGTGGACAGAGTGGCGATCGTCCTCATCTCATCTCAGATGAGGCATGTGATGGTGACCAGCCTCATCTCTTCGGCCTTTCTGCTCCACATCATGATGGTGCCTCCTCCACCCTCCACCCTTCCCTCCCCCTTCTCACCTCCTCCGCTGCGCCACCCACACAGCACCATGATGATGGGTAGGACAGCACGAGAGACACAGGCGCAGACGCTCGCACCGCACACCACGGGTACGACCACCGCGAATGCCAGCGACGTGGATGGCAGTCGACTATCACCCGACTCGCTGCACCACACCAGCGACTACTACTTTAGGTATTACAAGGCGTACTACGATAGCAAGTTCAACCGCGGCAGTGCAGCAGTGACTTCCCCCGTGACGATGGATAGAGGAAGGGAGGCGAAGGATGGGTGCGAGCCGCCCGTGGCAGCCGAGACGGGCGACTCTGCGTCGCCGCTGAAGCTATCGGCGAGCGCTTCTCCCCATACCGGAAGTGATGGCGACAGCAGCATCCTCTCGACGACGCCGTACTTCTTCGCCACCAACGAGCGGAACTGGTACCCGTCGACCACCGGTACACGTCCTTCGAGCAGTGCCAAGGGGAAGGACAAACATGTGAAGGAAGAGCGGCCGACACCAGCGGTAAGGGTGGTGGTGGCGGAGACAGCGAGCGCCACCCCGGGAGGTGCACTCCTTCGCGACGACGCCGCGGTGGCGATTGTGGATACCGGTGGTGGTGGTGGACTCTCTCCAACGCGCGAGCTGTTTCCTCCTCCTCCTCCGATACTACAGAAGGAAGGCACTGAAACCAGGCGAGATTTCGCAGCCTCGGCTTCGCCGCGGGAAGCGTGTACGCGCCGACGAGCGGTTCAGGCGACGCACGCCGCCCCTCCCACTCTCCCCACACCCGCGTGCTTTCCGGAGTCTCCCTCGCCCCCGCAGCCCACACCATCGTCTGGTCCACTCTACATGACACCCATCAACATCAACAGCAAAACGCGTGAGGAGAGGACAACGCGGCCGCAGCCACCACCACTACCACCCCCGCCACCGCCCTCACCAGTGATGTCAGCACCAACGCCGGTGCGGCGGCACAGCGACCGCACCCCGAACGCGCTGTCGTACTCAGAGCGCTGCCAACGAGTGGCTTCGCAAACCAGCGAATGGAAACGCGAAGGACATCTGCTCTCCGTCGCTAACTCGCGACGCTAGATCCTACCCCCCCCCCCCCCCCCTCTGAAAAGAGAGAAAAAAAAAGGGAGAGGAGGGGGAGAACACGTACACATAGATAGATGGATAGATACTGTCAAAAGCACTAGGACCGCGATGCTGAACTCGCGGCCTCTTTCTCTTCGCATGCCACGCTCCACCAGACAAAAAGAGCGCCATTGCTCCTCCCCACCACCATCATCACCAGTGCCGACAGTAATCGCAGCAACCGCAGCAACAGCGACGACGCCAACGTCACGCGCCACGAGAAAGAGAAAGGGAGACACTCATCATGCACAGGTGGCGTTCGCCGCGCCACCCCCCCCCCCCCCCACCGACCCCTCTGCCTGTGTCACTTCCTATCCCCCCATCCTCCCTCCCCTGTGTGTGTGTTGCCCCAAAGTGTCGTCCTCGCCTCGCTCACATGATCCGCACAGACTCATTTTTTTTCCGTCGTGCATGCATCTGTTCTCCGCAAGCGAGGGTCACACAGGGGGCCCTCCGCGGACCTCGGCGGAGCCCCCCAGCGGTCTGTCGCCAGAACGAAGCTACGTGCTTTTCAGTGATGTGAGGGACTACGCCATGTTCCTCTGCTGCATCCTCTCTCTCCTCTGCCGCGTCGGGCAGCACAGGAGGCGGGAGGGAGAGCTGCACCGGCAGTTCATACGCATTGTCGCAGCTGTCGAGGAACAGAAGCGTGCGGACAGGCGCGCTGTGAGGCAGCGAGACACCAACGCCCTGCGAGGGCAGGAGGAGGTAGGGTCTGCGCGCCTGGCCACGCCGTGGAACGAGAAGGGAAGAGAGGAGCTGCAGATGGAGATGGAGATGGAGATGGACAGGCAGGCGTCGCAGGAGCGACCGGTGCGGAGCAGCGCCTCCCTGGTGCTCCCTCTCGGTGCTAACCTGGGCAACGAGGAGGAGCTCTTCCAGAGCTTTGTCCTCCCCGCGGCGAGCAGCGAACTGCGCCGAGAGTACAACGCCGGTATCCGTAGCAGTGGCGGTGGTGGTGGTGGTGGTCTGGTCTTTCTTAGGGACTGGGATGAGGCAGCCGTGCGAGGAGGTCGAGATCCTGCAGACGAAGGCGGCGATGCACTCCTCCATGGGGAGGCCTACATGCACCGAAAGGATGCGCTGACGCTGCTGTGGGAGGGTTCGTTCGAGAAACGCGTGGAGACGTGCGTGAACTGGCTCTCTGTGATCTCCAACTGCCTCACGTACTTCCTGCGTCCCTCGCAGGTGCTCTACACCTTTCTCTTCAACAATGCCGACTTTTTCCTCTATGTCATGTCCTCCTTGAACAAACTGGACCGCACGGCCCGCCTGCGGCTGGTGCTGCTCAAGGCACGGCTGTGGCGCTCTCGGCTGCTGCTGCGCAGGAGTGCCGCCGGGGGAGGTGCCGCGCTGCCGCCATCCTCCACCGCACGAAGAAGGCAACATCAACACGCGGAGCCGCTGCTCTCCAGTACGTGGCTGGAGAAGCACGAAGAGCAGCCACAAGACCTGATGAGGCCGCGCTGGTGGGGGCCGCGCGTGGTGAGGAGACAGATCGCATTGCTGCGCACCGTGGCCACCCACGCGGGGCTCGCCGCCCTCGCCGTCGTGGACTTTCTCGTGCTCGCCGCGATGGAGGCGGTTGGCTTCGTCGCTGATGTCGTGCAAGCGCTGCTACCCGCTACTGGCACCGCCGCCGCTGTGGCCCTCGACAGCAACTTCGAGACTACTAGTGGCTCCGCCGCCGCTGAGGTCAGCCGTCGCCACCGTGGCCGGAGAAGAAAGCAGCGGCGAGAGACGACGGAGACGGAAATGGAAACTGCCGCCGCGCAGATGGGGGAGGAAGAAGCGGCGACGACGAATGGCGAGCCCGACATTCCCCCTCTCCTCACCCACTCGCCGTCCTCGGACACCGACACCGACACGGATAGCATCTCCATTGCTTCCGATAGCCCACGATACGGAGGGACGCATGTACGGGGGGAGGAGATCGCGCCGGTCGACCCCGCCATGGCGTATGTGTCGCTCGCGGAGCGGTGGCTGGAAGGGCCGTGGGCCCTCGTTGGGCTGAACGCGGTCTTCACCATGGCGCTCATGGTGTGCCACGTCACCCACCTGCTCTTTCCTCTGGGGGCACTGGCGGGCTACCTCGCCTGCTGCGGCACGCTGCTGCTGCTGGGACAGGAGCTAGCGCGCGTGTGGCAGCGGCACCAGCAGCAGCAGCAGTCCTTACTTCTGCTGATCCATCCCCTGCGGAATATCCTCTGTTGCACAGCATCGGGTCCCAAGAAGGTGGCCAAGGCTAACGGGAAGCGCCTGCTACCGCTTCTCAGGCGATGGTGGGCACAAGCGCTGCGGACGACTGCGACGGCGCTAAGGAGGCGACGCGGGAACGCGAGAGCGAGCACCAACGCCAACGTCCCGGATGGTGTGCTTGCCACCCTTGCGACCGCGCGAGAGAGCGATGGAGAGTGCTCCAGCGACAAGAGCCCGCTCGCAAGTCCCCCGACATCGCGGTCGTCCTCGTCCCCTCTCTACTCTGCCCTGTATGTCCTGGAGCACCTCTTTGCGTGCGGTTGTGCCATCTTCTACCTTCTCATGCTGTTTGAAGAGGGCGAGGCCCTGTGGTCGACCCATGTGGAGCTGATGCGCTGGTACGTGGCCACGGTGGCCATGGGTGTGAAGGAGCTTCTGCTCTGCCTGCCACCAGTCACCACCACCACCACCACCACCACCACGGCAGCAGCAACGACAGTAGCAGCGACGGGGAGAAAAGGCAGAAGAGATGAGGCAGAAGTGGTGGACGTGGCAGGGCTTGCTTGATGCTGCAGCAGTACCCGCACGAAACAAAAAGCAACGATGGAAGAAGCACTGTTTGCCGTTTCTCAGACATACCTGCGCACAAAAAGAAGAAGAAAGGAGAAGAAGGATAGAATTGACGAACATTAGCGTCAGTCAGTGGCTCCCTTCATCTCCTCTCCTCCCTCTCTGTGTACCACACCAAGGTGCGATTCATCTGCACTCGCAATCCGCGCTCCCCTCCCCTCCCCCCTCCCCCTAGCACCATTTCATCATCGGGTGGAACTCAGAAGTTTGTTAGCACACCTTCCCGATAGCCATCGTTTTGGCTGCTTTCTTTCTCTCTCTTTGTGTTTTCTCTCGAGAGAGAGAGGTGGAGGTGGTGGTGGAGTAGACCGCACACAGACACACACACACTACACACACCTTGGCATTCTCCTTCTCTCTTGTATCTCTATCAGGGCTTGTCTCCCTCTACCATCCCCTCCTTCTTTACTACTATATGTACTATTGGGCTCACCACTACTACAGTCTCTACTCGCGCCTCTGATCTCTGTTCTCTCCTTCTTCCTTCCGTTGCTATTGTCGGCACCCCTCCCTCCATCTCAAACCTATCCCCCATCCCCAAATCACTCCGATTCATCCCGCAGCATGCCCACCTCCATCGGGAAAGCTGCCGCCATCTTCACCGGCACCATCACGCTGGAGGAGGAGTCCAAGGTGCTCGCGGACTACGTCGTCGGGCAGCGTCTGGGCGAGGGGGCCTACGGCTCCGTGTATGTCGCCAAGTACATGCCGTCTGGGGAGTCCTTTGCGCTGAAGATTCTGCAGAAGCAGGATCTCTTCCAAACCTACGCGGACTCCACCAGCAACGAGACGGTCGGCTTCTTCACCAACGCCTCCACATCCTCGCCGCTGGGAGGCCCCGGGTGCGGGCACTTTTCGGGCAGCCCGCAGGAGGAAGGCGTCGTCGCCAAGGTCATGGTGCCGCCCACGGCGCTACTTGCCCCACACGGTGGCTCGCCGAAACCCGCGACGGAGACCGCTGCCGTGCCACAGGGCGATCAGGCACTTGGCACCGCCACGAACAGCTTTGCGGCCTTGCCGAGCGACCTGACCACCCCAGTGAGTCTGCCGCGCCCCATCGCGGACAACCCGTTCGACAGGCTGGTCGTGCAGGAGGCGGCCGTCATGCAATCGCTCGAGCACCCGCACGTGGTGAAACTGTACAAGTTTCTCAACTCCACGGTCGCCTTCTACTTCATCATGGAACTCGCCGAGGGCGGCGAGCTGTTCGACCTGATCATCTCCAAGCGGTACTTCAGCGAGGATGAGGCCCGACACTACTTCCAGCAGCTCATCTCCGCCATCGACTACTGTCATCGCAACGGCGTCGCCCACAAGGACCTCAAGGCGGAGAACCTCCTGCTCTCGAGAGATGGCCGGCTGCTGGTCTGCGACTTCGGCTTCTCATCAAAGGCGGTCATCCGGAACGTCGACGACCCCGAGGAGGCTGGCACGGCCGTGGAGGCGGGTGGGGCGGCGGGTGAGCCGGTGACGGTCGAGGGCATGGCAGGCAACAATGCGGCCTTTGGCACGCTGCACTACATGTCGCCAGAGGCGGTGAGGGCGAGTGCGATGGACTGCCCCTTTGGCGGCGCGTCCGACCTCTTCTGGGGCCGGAAGGATACCCAAGGCGCCGCTGATGAAGAGGACGGCGAGTACAGCTGCAGCGATGGGGGCGGCGGGATCTACTGCCGGCGGTACGACGAAGGCAGCGACGACGACGACGATGACGGGTACTGTGCATCGGCGGGTGTCGGCAGCTCCCGCCCAGCGTCATTTGTCGTCGGTGCGGAAACATACCAGTCACCCTACGCCCAGCTCCGCGCGGCCGCGCGGCGTGCCGAGCAGAGCAGCTACTACGGCAGCCCGACGGACCCCAGCAGTCCTTCCGTGTCCAGCCTCGCCGGCGGCGTGGCTCCCGCGGCACGGGGCTGGACCACCGACCACACCAACACCAACGCCAACAGCAGTTTCGTGAGCGTGAGTGGAAAGGACGGAGCCCACTCTTCCTTCATCCCTCACGGCACTCACTGCAACGCGAATAGCAGCGGCCTGACGGTACAGCACGCGGGCACAAGTCCGACCGTCACCACCCCAGACATGTCGACGCGACCATCCATCACGGACCTGACCCACTACCCGCTTGCCCATACCTATAGCTCCACTGGCGCGACGCGGGCAGTCGGCAGCGGCCGTGCGGACGTCGCCGTGCCAACGCTCACGCAGCCGTCCCAGGGCCTCGGCTGCGCATCTCCCACCACTGTCTCCGCACCAGCCGCGCACGGCGCCGCCACGGTAAACCTCGCGTCCACGTCCATGATGAGCAAAGTTGGCGGGCAGCTGAACGCGTGGGTGAAGTCGATCACGGGAGAGAAGGTGAACGGTGCTGAGCGAAGGATGAGGCACAGCACGAGTCTTGGCTCTCTATCCGAGGCCAGCGTGGCGGCAGGCGGCGACCGCGCCTCGGTCTACCTCGACGACGGCACAGAGAGCGACCTGAATACCAAGAAGAGCAAGAAGCGGGAGGGCAAGCACGAGAAGCCGCATCTCCTCGATAGGGAACGGAAGAAGGGGAAGGAGACGAAGAAGCAGCATCCCACCTCCTTCGCCTCGCGGCCCTCCTCCGAGGATCTGGGCGAGGGCTTCGGTGGCACCACCACCACCACCAGTGGGTACGATGTCCACCGCCCCCCGTCCTCCTCTGCGGCGCTGGGAGGCCCCGGTCGCGCGGGGTCTGCTGCTGCTGCTGCCGGGTGCGAGGACTCTGAGCACCACCACCACCACGAGGGCAACGATCCAAAGTCCACCGCCAGTACCAGTCGGTACGGGAAGAAGGGTAAATCCGGGAAGCCATCGTCGCGAGGGGAGGAGCAGAAACCAACGGAGGAGGAAAGGGTGAGGCTGCGGGGGCGGGAGAGCGAGGCAGCAAACACCCAGCGCGGGGCGAGGCGCCGGCAGAGGAGGAAGAAGAGAGCGGCCCCCACCGTGGTCGACCCGTACCAGCAGGATCTGTGGAGCGCGGGGGTGATCCTATTCTTCATGCTGGCGGGCCGGCTCCCGTTCGACGGCAGAGATGATGAGGAGACCCAGCACCTGATCGAGCGCGGCACCTTTGCGTGGACCGAGGAGGAGGAGATGCGGATATCCCCGGAGGCCCGCCAGCTGGTCAACGCGATGCTCGTGGTGGACCCAACCGACCGCCCGAGCCTGGACGACATTATTGCTACCAAGTGGTTCGTGCGGCACCTGAACATTGCCGACGACTTCCCGCACAGGGAAGAGGAGCTTACCAAGACGCTTGTCCAGGCCGGGCTCATGTTACCTGTCAGGGCCGTCGGCCCATGCGCGGCCCTCCGGTTAGGTGCAGGTGCCGACGGGCACCATCACCACGGCCACGGCAACAGCAATAACAACAGCAACAGCGGACACCCTTCCTCCGCTGAGGAGGGCGTCGCGATGTCCAGCGCCAGCTCGTTCCTCGACTTCTCCACGTCGCACCCAGTCACGGAAAGTGAGGAGCGGGCCCTGGCCATCGCGTTCAACAAAGTGGACCGTGATGGGTACGGCAAGATCACACGCGATGAACTGCGTGACATGATGACAACGCTGCATGGCGACGTGGTCGAGCAGCAGTCTGTCTCGGAACTGGTGTGGCTCTTCACCGGCGACCCGGAAGCGAAGGAGATCACATTCAAGCAGTTCCGCGACGCGTGGGTGAACAAGGACCTCGCGAACATCCCGTTCACCCACAGCAGCGAGTTCCAGCTCGCCAACATCATCGGCACCCAGATGGACGACGTTGAGCGCACTGTCGTGCGGCAGCTGCGCGAGGCCTTCAACAGCGTCGACGTTCACCACAGCGGCGTCATCGACATTGAGGAACTGCGCTCCGTCTTTGAACGCTGCCACATCGCAGTTCAGGACGAAGACCTCCGCTCCCTGATGAAGTTCTTCTCCGAACGGGACTTGCTGCAGCGCAACAACAACAACAGCTTCCCGGGCAGACCCGGCACGCCAGCGATGAATGCTGCACAGCTGGCGGCTGTTACCAACAGCAGCTTCGCCAGTGCGAGCAGTAAACGCGGCCTCGGCGGCGCGGCCTCGCCGGCACCACGGATGTCCTCCCCGACGACAACAACTCCCTCTCCCCCTCAGCAGCAGCACACTCACTGCATCTCCTTCGACGCCTTCGTCATGGGGATAGTCCACCGCGAGATCCTGCTGCGCCACCCGCTCGGCCGCAAACTCGCCGCCGCGACGAACCTCACCGCCCTCTTCCACTCCCGCAACGTGACGGAGTGCGTGCGTCACGGCTTTCTCATCGCTGGCCTGCAGAACGTGGTGCTGGAGAAGCTCTCGAGCGTGCCAGAGCGTTTGCTGCTGCTCTACTCCGACGAGGTGGTGTCGACCACCGAGAACATCTACTCCTTCCGCTACCTTGGCTCCTCCGCACTTTTGAGTGGGGCCACAATGGAGACTGCGCAGCCCCTGCTGGCATCCTCCAGCATGGTGGTGGCGCAGTCATCGCTGCCGGGGGCCCATTCCATGGCGACGGGGGAGACGGCCAGCGACACGCGCAGTGGCCACACCGTCACCAACGATCACACGGTGCCCTTCGTCGAGGGCAGACACAGCAACGCGCGCAGCAACAGCGTCAGCGTGATGCGATGCCCGATGCTGCAGCGGCATGAGCGCGCTCGCCGTCTGCTATCCGTTGGTATGGCCGCCTCTGGTAGTAGCAGCAACAGCAACGCAGGGGCATTGACAAGATATCCTGCCCCAACTGTAGGAGACTTTCTACCGCCGCTGTCGCTGGCCGCGAGCTTGCCATCACAGTCCCACACGTGGTCCTACACGCACTCGCCACTGTCCTCGACAGCCACGCACGCCATGACCGCGACACCCGCCACGCCGTTCGCGAAGCCACCTGTCGTACCGCCGTTGTCGTCCTCGTCTCCCCACCGCGCCAACACCAGCAGCAACGTTGGTGGCAAATCGGACAAGGGTAGGGCAGCCGCACTGCCCACACAGGCCGAGGACCCCAGCCATGCAGTGCTTGGCGGGCCGTCCTACACGATGATGGCCTCCTCTGTCCCTGTGATGGTGCCCAACGCCCTCTCCCCCATTCACGACGATTCCTCCTCCTACTTCGTCTCGCAGAACCACACGAGCGAGAGGAGCCGTAGCCACGCCGGCGGTGGCGACGCCGGACACAAGAGCAAGCGGAGGGCTGCGCGCACGCCCTCCTCGAGCATTGACAGCAACGACGGCGAGAGTCAGTACAGCAGTGGCCGATGCAGCTCTTCTGTTCTCGACTCCACCGTTTCCCTCCACGAGACCATGCCCAACACCCCACAGGAATCCATGCAGCCTTGTCCGTCAGCCTCGGGCAGCAACGGACTTCACAAAAACCACTCCAACGCCACTGCTGCTGCCACACCCAACGGACAACACCATCCCCGCCACCGTCATCATCACCACCATTCCCATACAGACCCGCACGCCGGCCCGCGCACGAGCGACACAGACACTTTGCCCTCCGTCTCGCCACGTCACCTCGCTGAATTGGAGCAACCGCCTACGAAGTCCAGCGCCACAGCACCACTACAGCAGCAGCAGCAGCAGCAGCAAGGCATCGACGTCGCCATCAAGACGGCAGCGGAGTCGCCTCCTAACAACGATACACATGGGATGCCGGGCCCCGCGGGGCAGCTGGACACCCTTCCCACAACATCCACGAAGGAGGAGGAGGTTGTCACTAGGAACGCGGCCCATACGGCGGCGCCACCGTCATCCACCCAGGCAAAGCAAGAGAAATCGGCAGAAGCGAGCAGCGAGCCTGCCGCGCAGCTCCCCGACTTCCCTCCTTTTCATCCTTCCTCCCCCATTGAGGTGAGCCCCCATGGCAGCAGCAGTGATGGTGGTGGTGGTGGTGACGTGAGTGGTGCAGGCACGACAACGACCCCCGCCAACGCCATGGCCACCTCCCTGACCCATCGCGTGCTCGCGTTCGGCGGCGGCGGTGCCGTATCGCAGGTGAACGGTGTCTGTGACGTTGACATCATCCTGGCACCGGCCTGCCTTGGCTACACCGTTGTCCGCTTCCGCCGTATCCATGGCAAGACGAGCGACTTCCATGAAGCAGTGACGTACATTTCCAACCTACTCGAGTTTGAACGACAGCAAGCGGTGGAGGACACGATGCCGTGCGGGGAGAGCGAGTTGATGTAGCGCGCAAAGAAAGGAGGAGCCTTCCGCTGTTTTCTCCACTCCTCCGTCCAAAGCCCCTTCCCTTTTCGGCCACCCATCACTATGCTCTGTCCATTCTTGGCTGGTGGTAGGGAGGGTGGTACACACACACACACGCTCACGGTGCCCCATGCTCGCCATTGTGTCCTGTCTTTTCAGCCACCGCACACCCACACATATATATATGTGCCCTTGTAATCACCCACACCCAATTAAGGATACAACAGACAACAGAAACGCATCCTCCTCCCTCCTCTCTCGGCCCCAGACCTAGGAGGCATATCCCGAGGCACGAAACGCCTCCCCGCCCTCCACTTGCGCGCAGTATGGAGCAAAAACGCCGCGGGTGAGGGGGCCGGGGGGGATCCTGGTGTCACACGCAAGACATCCAGCAGCCTCCTGGCAGCGTCAGGAAAGGCCCGGGAGGGGAGGAGGTGCGGCCCTCTCTCATTTCCAGATAGAGAGAGAGAGAGAGAGAAGGAGCGGTGGTGGTGGCAACGGCTCCCACCTCGCGCGGTTGCAGTACATGTCAGCTCTCCCTACGTTCCCTCTCCCCCTCTTTCTTACCCACTTTCCGCGCCCGACGCCAGACCCTTAAAATACTCCCTCCCTCTACGATCTCGCTAGCACTCACCAACTACTCGTGTTACCCTCCTTCCCTCCTCTCCTCACTTCCACCATCACCACCACCATCATGACCACCTTCACCCGCATCGCCGCCATCGCCGTCGTGGCGCTCACACTTCTCGTTGTCTGTGCCTCCGCACAGTACAACACCACCGGCATCGTCCCGACGAACTTCTTCGAGTTCGTGCAGGCCGGCTGCCCGCCTGGCCTCGTGGCGGACGACCAGGAGGGGACAGCCAACAAGTACCGGAACCGCTACTGCTGCCAATTCTACCCCGAGGCGACGCCGAACAAGGGAAAGAAGTACTGCGGCGACAAGGTGCTCAAGGTGTCGGGTGCCGGCACCTTCCAGTGCAAGGCCTCGGCTGGCGCACAGACCCTCAACTGCTGCTCCCGCCGCTCCGCCAACGGCGCCATCGTCTCCACACCGTTCGGCTGCGGCGGCTTGAATGGCGCCATGGCCTCCCTGTCGGCGGCTGTCATGGCTGGTGTGATGGCCCTCCTTGCCTTCGTTGGCGGCCTGTAGAGAGAGAACACGCAGTAAATAGCACCGACATGTTGTGCTCATAATAACAGACGCAAGAGGAGGCCCACATCATGTGTTTAGTCCTACTGGAACACCCTCTCTTCCTTTTTTTACACCTTCCTCTCTCTCTCTCTCTCTGTTCTTTCGTATATGTAGTACGTTCTTCCTCCTCATGTTCCACATCTCCTCCACACCCTTCGTCCTGTGTTCGTCAGCGAAACCGTGAAGGGAGGAGCGGGGTGGGTGGGAAGCAGATGCTCACTCCTCACTCTCTCTCCCTTCACATTGTGCTCCATTCCCTGCTCGAACAAAAACAGACTGAGGCGGATCTGTCGCTTATGTGCGTTCATATTCGCTTCTGACCTTTCCTCTCCGTTCTCTACCGGCCCCCCCCCCCCCCCCTCCCCCTCTCCGTGCTCTCTGTATGTGTATGAGCGTGTGGGAGGGACTGGCAGCTCGGCGGGAGTTGCATGACGCCAAGCGCGCTTCTCCTTGAACAAGTATGGCAATCCAATAGTCCTTCCCCCCCCCCTTTTTTTCATTTCACTCCTTACCACTCACGTTGTTAATCTTTCCTGTGGTGTCGTTGCTGCCTCTCGCTTCTCACTACCGGTTGCGACCGTGTGGGGGGAAGCGAGAAGCAGCAAGTGCGCGCACAGCAACGAACGGAAAGGACAAGGAGAAAGAGTGTGAGCACTGTGTGTGTGAGGACGCTGCTGCGTGTGAGGTGGCCCATCACGTGTCAATGCGTTTCTTGTGGGGCGGGATGGTAAGGGGTAAGGGAAGGAGAGACTCATGGGGGGATGAGCGCGAGAGGGCCACCTCTCCCCGATCCCCCTCCTCATCCTTCCCTCTTTATGCGCGCGTCCTTCACTGCCGTCTTCCTACTTCTCTCCGTCCTCTCCATCACCGTGCTCTTGCACATGTGGTACGCACACACACACACGCAACTGTGTGGATTCAGTAAGGCATTCCCCCCATCCCCTCATCCCCTTCACGCTCGCTTCACAAAAGGTTCCTCCCTTCATCATTAACTGTGCTCCCTCTTATCCTTCGCTCGTCTCCTCTTCCTCTCCATTGTCCCACATATCCCTCGATCATACCATTCACGATCCTGGTGTATCGTTCTCCGGCGACGTTCTTCTAGCGAATCATACGTTGTACTCAGGACGTAACCTCCCCCCCCCCCCTCCCCTCTCCCCTCCGTATCTTTTGAAAGGAGCTCCACCACTAACACTAAAGTGAACAAGACACTACATAGCGTAACTGTTCCTAAATTATTCGTCACCTTTTCCGAGGTAAGAAGAGGCAACCGACAAGGCCACACACACACACACACACACACAAGGGGACAGAGTAGGTTGACCAGACAAAAATGGTCGTCGCTGCTTCGTCTCTGCGTGGCATCGGCCGCGTTGTCAAGACGCTCCTTGCCTCCACCGTCGTTGCCATTCTCCTGCTCACCTCCCCTCGTGTCACGGCGCAGACACTGCCCTACACCCAGGTAAACGACCCTGCCGGCTTCTACGTTCGTTACTACACCGTTACTTGTGCCTCATCCGGTACAAGGATGGCCTTTCAGACCGGTGGCCCAGTCAACCCCTCCAGCACCACCTACACCACCACGATTGATGCAAGGGCTGACAGTCTGCTCGACGGCGGGCTGCGCATCATGGGCGCCTTCACCACGTCGACGGGCATCTCCCTGTCCGCACGGCAGGGCTTTGACCCGTGCATCTACAGCACCTGCCACGGCATTACCTGCCAGAACCCAAACCACGTCCTCACCCAGGAGTACTGGCGGAGGATCGATGTCTACCTTCAAATGAGCTTCAGCCTCAGCTTCCCCCTCATCGGTGACAAAACCGTCAACGACTTAAACCGTTGCAACTGCCGCGACCCCGCCAACAACTTCGCCATTGCCGCCTCCAACGCCGTCCTCGTCAGCCCAACGAGCCCGTCGGCGGAGAAGAGCAGCGAGCTGTGCAACGGCTACGCGTGCGCGAACACGGTGGGCGGGAACCTGGTCGTGAACAACGATTACTACCTCTACACCAATGACACCACCGCGGACACCTGCCAATGCTGTCAGCGCCAGTCCACGGTGCTCTACCCCGTACAAGACGACGCCGTCTGTGGGGTGCTGGCACCGACAGAAAAGTGGTTCGCCCTCGAGGCCAGGTCGTCCAACTACGTGCCCTTCACCTGCGAATCCGGCGGGATCACCTGGACACAGCACAACCTCTGCGCCACCAGCTCCGGCAGCATGTGCTACGGGGATTACACCCAGCTGGTTGACGGCACGCGGCGGTCCCCTACCGAGGGCTACGACGTCTGCGCGAACTCCATGTGCACCGGTTGGTACTGTGACAGTGGCTACGGTCTCGTGCAGAACTACCAGCGTGACGGGGCCTCCACCGCGGACCCTTTCACGTACAACCGGCTCTTTGCCGTCAATGGTGCCGGCGACGCGTACAATGCAGCGTGCTACTGTGGGCTCCTCACCGAGACTAATCTCGTGACGCCTGGCTACACCTCGCAGGACATGGGGCAGAACAACGCGCTGCGTGTGTACGAAGGTGGCTACCTATACCGCGATGATGACGCGGATTGTGTCGCGGATGGGTACGTCTGCGCTGCCTCAAGCAACCTGCACAAGAGCTCGAGTGGGGTCTGCTACTGCTGTGCCCACCGGGATCAGCCGTACTACTACTCCCTGGTTGACGAGACCGATACGAGCATGTGCTCTGTCGCCGGCTTCACGGTGCCTAGCTCCTCTTCTTCGTCGCCTGGCTCGTCCGGCAACGGTGGCGGCGCCACGCCGAACCCTGTACTGCCCGCCTCCACCTTCTACACATTCCTGAGCAACGCCTGCCCGGCTGGCACACTCTCGGGTATCAGCGAGACGGATCTCGGGGCCAACCGAAATGCTGTGTGCTGTGAGTACTACAGCGAGAGCGATCGTAACAGCGTCACAACGTACTGCGGCGATGAGTTGCTGTGGGTGCGCCAGAACGGCTACCTCAACTGCGCGTCCAACATCCCCAGCTCTCCGTTCACGTGCTGCGCGGTGGTGAGCGCAGACGGCGCCGTCAGCAACAACGGCCGCTCCTGCCCTGCCACGTCCGGTGGAGATGCCGCGAGCGGCGCCTTGCCGACACAGTTGCTGCTCGCCGCCGCCGCCACCGTCATCGCCACCCTGTTTTTCGCGTGGTAGCGGACACTGTCGTCCTCTCCCCCGCCCCCTTCCCTCACCCTCTCTTGCTGAAACACTCGTATCGGCAACAAGTCTCTCTTCACTCATTTTCCTTCATTTGGCCTCTCTCTCTCTCTCTTTCCGCTCCCCTCCCCCTCATGATCCCCCTACATCCCATTGCCATTTTCATTACATACTTCCCCCACTAGTGCAACTATCATTTCTGTAAACAACATGGCCCTTCCCCCTCCCCCCCCCCCCCCCACACACACACACCATTACCATTTTCATTACATGCTTCCCCCACTAGTGCAACTATCGTTTCTGTAAACAGCATGGTCCTTCCTCCTCCCCCGTCCCCCATCGAACTGCCTTCCACTTCTTCCTCGACCTGGGACATCTAAGGCTTCCCCTTGTCGCGTTGCTGGTTGCCCTTCCTCCTGTCCAGTCAAGGCCCGTGTCCTCTCTTCTTCCTCCTCGACACCTGCACATTGCTATTGAAGGACCCTTTTCCCTCCCCTCCCCCCTTCTTTTGTGTGTTATTATTTACCACTGTGCCTGTGTGTGCCTCTCTGGCCCATCCCAAAGGCCGCCCATCCACATGTCCACGCTTACGCCCATACATATATATATGTAGTTTCGCTACTTCCATCCTTGTCTCATATATACTCTTCTCTCTCTCGCTCGCGTTTGTTTGTTTCTCTTGCTCTTGCTGTGAGCCGTAAAAACAAAACAAAAAAGGAAATTGTACATACATATATAGTGAAGAAACTCCTACAACGAGCAAAACTCTGTGCCGCGACACGAGGCATCAACGCTCGTTTGGGAGTTCTTTTCATCACTCACGTCTTTCCAGATGGTTGCATTAACAAAACCGGATTACAGCTGGCCCCCCCCTTTTTTTTCTTCACCCCCCTTCCGCCTCTCCGTTCGTCCCTTCTTCTTCTCTCTCTCGCTCTATCTCTCTGTGTTACCAGTGATTATTACTACTTCCCTCCTCTCCTTCCTTCTGTCCTTCATTCTTGACCTCTTCGTCACCTTTCACGTGAGAGAAAAAACACACAACAAACCACAACAAGAAACAACGAGGAGAGTGCGTGCGGAATGTGAAGGCAGCGAGGAGATGGAAGCGAGAAGGAGAGAAGGGAGGTCTCCTCCCCCCCCCCCCCCACCCACACACACACGCCGCACACCCACTCACCTCCTTCGCCGTATCTTTGGCGCCTCAGCTTCCAAAGATCCGACTTTGAAAGCCTCGTCCCCCTCCCGCCCCGTTCGCCATCTGCACCGTGGAGTTTGCTGGCATTACCTCTCCCCCACAGATCCCCCCCCCCCCTGCACGCTCGCGCTCTCGCTCCTTCTTCCCCTTCATCCGCCACAGCCCCTTACCGTCTCCCGTTCACACACTCTGCACATCCTT
>JASAOB010002693.1:0-41105 GCA_030849825.1 Herpetomonas tarakana | reverse complement strand
CCCTTTTTTCTCTTCTCTTTTTCAAAGTCGTGAGACAACGCTGAACTTACTGGTGGCATTCCGGCCGTGCCTGGCCTCATCTCCCTCTTCTCCAATGAGAAGGCCACGCACCTCATCCACCCGGACCACATACAGTTTTCACGCGATTGTTGTTCATGCACACCATCCAGTCTTATTCTGCCCTCGCCTTTCGAGGGTCAGGCCAAACAGAGTACGAGCGCTGCGTAGCAGCTGAGTTTATGTGTCAACGTGGGGTCCGACGCGGAAGCGGGCCACGTCCGGGGATCGATGACGGGAGGCCTGAACTACGTTCTTCCTTTCCTCCTCTCTCTCAATAGGTCGCCGTAGCGTGGCACGTCCCGAGGAGTGGGGTGGCCACGCACACCGACTCGCCATCCTCCCTTCCTGCCACGCGGCAGCCCCGCCCCAATATCAGCTACTCTGCCAGTGGCGCCCCGTTTCGCGCGTTCCTGGGTGGCGGACTTCCACGGCCCCGCTCGCCGCTACGCAGCACGCGACCGATGTCTTTTGCTCTCGGTAGGCGGCGGCCCTGGTTCGGCTCCGAAGCGGAGGATGGCGTGGGGGGGCGGGCGGGCGAGAGACCTCGTCCTGCCTCGGTGTGGAGTGGGAGGGCCGGCGCCTGTTGTTTTGTCACCACGCGCTCCGGCAACGGCTGTGAAGGACTCAATCCTCTTCTCGCTCCTCTCCGCTGTCTCCCCCTAAACCTAGCCCAAGGCGTCTCAACTTCCATCTCGCACGAATGAACACAGAGGACCGCCCACACCAAAAGGCGCGGGTAACCACATGCGAAACAGAGACGCTGACCCGCGAGTACTGGAGTCTCCGCGAGGAGGTGCGCAGGGACGAGGGGCGATTGCAGGAGTTGCAGAACATCATATTGACCCTTCATAACTTCTCGTGGAAGTGACCGAGCACGACGAGGTAAACGTGCTGGATTCACCGAGGGCAACCGAAGGAATGTGGTTTCGCTCACAGCGTGTCATCACAAGACCTCCTTTTGCTTCCATACTCCCCCTCTGCTGCCTCACACGGCCGTCTCAACTATGTATGTTGTACTATTGATAATATGAAAAACGAAATGTCATCTGCGGCGATTGAGATACAGGAACACAGCATCACTGGTGCTACGTGGTGAAACTATGCTGACAGCCTTTAGGCGGTCCTTCTCCCAGTGGCTCGCTACCACCAAATGGCTGTTGCTTTTCTCCCTTCTTCTCCCTGTTCTCCAACTTTGGGTGTGTCAGAGGAATCAAGCCAGCTCTGGTTCTTGCTCTGAGAAGATGAGCGAATGCAACCCGTACACTGGCAAAAAGTACAGCAACCGCTACTACTCTATCCTTCAGGGACGCCAAAAGCTTCCCATTTTCGAGGCAAAGGAGGAAATCCAGAAGCTGGTTCAGCGGTACCAGACGCTCCTCCTTGTGGGTGAGACTGGTAGTGGTAAGACCACGCAGGTTCCACAGTATGTTCTGGAGATGAATCCTGAGCACGCGATTGCGTGCACGCAGCCTCGCCGAGTGGCAGCCACGAGCGTGAGCGAGCGCGTCGCGGAGGAGATGGACGTCACGCTTGGCGAAGAGGTGGGCTACAGTGTTCGTTTTGACGACATGAGCTCCGAGAAGACGCGCCTCAAGTACTTGACGGATGGTATGCTGCTTCGCGAAGCTATGACCGACCCTTTACTCAGCCGGTACAGTGTCATCATCCTCGATGAGGCCCACGAGCGCACCGTGTCCACCGACATTTTGATCGGCACGGTGAAAGAGCTCCTTACTAAGCGGCCGGACTTGCGTGTTATTGTCATGTCTGCCACGCTGGAAGAGAAGCGCTTTCAGGAGTACTTCCCGGAAGCTCCTCTCGTTCACATCTCCGGCCGCATGTATGGCGTCGAAGTGTATTACTCTCGTGCTCCAGAGGCAAACTACGTGGAGGCAGCCATCCGCACAGCCACACAAATCCACCTGTACGAAGGGGAAGGCGATATTCTAATTTTCCTCACCGGCGAAGATGAAATCGAGACCACAGTGGAGCGTCTACAAAATGGGATCAAGATGGCCGAGCACAGCAGCGCCAATTGCCACCACGGCCCAGTATCGGTTCTCCCGCTGTACTCCGCGCTTCCCCCATCCCAGCAGCGCCAGGTTTTTAAAGCCGTGCCGGAAGGAACGCGGAAGATTGTTGTCGCTACCAATGTGGCCGAGACGTCACTGACCATCGATGGCGTCGTCTTTGTGATTGACTGCGGTTTCTCCAAGCAAAAGGTGTTTAACCCCAAACTGCGCGTCGAGTCTCTTCTTGTCACACCCATTAGCCAAGCCAGTTCCAGGCAGCGGTGTGGTCGTGCGGGCCGTACGAAACCAGGAAAGTGCTTCCGTCTCTACACCGCCAAATCGTTCGATTCGGCGCTGCAGCCCAACACCTACCCAGAAATTCTGCGGAGTAATTTGGGTTCCATTGTGTTACACATGAAGAAGATGGGCATTGATGACTTGGTGAACTTCGACTTTGTGGAGCCTCCCGCGCCGGAAACCTTGATGCGTGCACTCGAAACGTTGAACTACCTCGGTGCCCTCGACGACGATGGAAGCCTAACGAAAATCGGCAACGACATGTCCGAGTTCCCGGTGGATCCGGAAATGGCAGCCATGCTTTACCACAGCCCCGAGTACGGCTGCTCTGACGATATTGCACGCATCTGCGCGATGCTGTCGGTGCAAAATCCGTTCATCACCCCCACGAACGACAAGCGCGGCCGTGCCATGCGGTGCAAAGAGCAATTCTACCACCCAACCGGCGACCACCTTGCGCTCCTCAATGTCTTCAATGCCTATTATGAGGGCCACAACCAGAACACCGCCTGGTGCACGGATAATTTCATCAATCCGCGGGTCATGAAACAGGCGACCAGTATTCACCGCCAGCTGACAAGCATTATGCGCCGCCTTGGGCTTGAATTGTGCAGCACCTATTCGAGCAAGTGGCGTAAAGCGCAACAGGATGGCGACAAGGACGGCTCCATGGAGTTCGCAAACGAGATCCGTCGCGCCATCGTGAAGGGATTCTTCACCAAAGTCGCCCTGGCTCTCCCGACAAAGAACCAATATCTGACCCTAAAGGATGATGTCAAGTGCCTGCTGTTTCCGTCCACTTTCCTCAACCGCCGTCCGAAATTCGTCGTGTTCAACGAGCTTGTTCTCACCAGCAATGTCTACATTCGTACTGTGACGGGCGTCTCGGAGGATTGGCTTCTGGAAGTCCACCCGTCGTACTTTGCCCAAGAGGAGTTCCAAGGAACCGCCAAGCAGGTCTTCGACGACATTTACCGTCAAATTAGGCACAAGACAGCGGCGAAGAAGAAAAGAGCTCGCCATGACGGGGACGACAGCGACTGATTTGGCTCTCTTCTTTCTTCCTCCTTCTTCCTCATCTCTTAACTGGGCGGGTTAGGCGTCAGACTGCTGTTCGGCGTTCTCGTTCTCCTGCCACGGAAAATGTGCTCGCTTCTCCCCTTCCTTGACATTCAGCCCTCAAGATAAACGACACACGACTTTCAGTGTTCGTGTTCTCTCTTTCTCTCCCCTTCTCACCGCGTTTAATCGTAACTCATAATCCCTCTAAGAGGACGCGGATGTTCGTTTCCACCCGCGATAACGTGCCATCCTGTAGAGAGAGAAAGAGAAAGAAAGAGAGAGAGAGAGAGAGAGCAGACGGCGAGTTGGAGAGGAATGACTCGATTGAGGCACGCCTGACACTGTGCGTCACAGTTGTCTTTGCGGCGACGAAAAAGGGGGCTGGCGTCTACCTTTTTCTACCGCAGGCAACTCTTGGTACACACGAGCCAACTTGTATCATGTTTGCTCACCCCCTTCTCCTCTTCAAACTATTCTCGGTTTGCTCCTTTCCCACGCAAAGAGATCCCCCCTAGTCATTATCCTTCTCTTTCTCTCTAACCATCTTCACTATTCTCCTCCCCGCTGCACAACACCGGTCAGGTTTGTCTCACATTGGCATCTCAGCCCTCGTGTTCGCACTCGAACTCTCACTGTTACACAGCAGCATTTCCTCGTACACACGAGAATGAGGGTCAAACTCCAGCTTCTGTGCGCTCTGCTGCTTCTCGTTCTGATGGGGCAGTACGTTAGCGCCACCCTCACCGAGGCCGACTTCAAGAAGATGAGGGTGAAGGAGCTTCGCCAATTCTTGGAGGACCGCGGCCTCTCCTGTCCCGATTGCCAAGAGAAGAGCGACCTCGTGCGGAAAGCATTTGAGAACCGCGACAAGCCAGCTGGTGCTGCTTCCCCCAACACGGACCACGAGGTCCCAAAAGCCAAGTTCTGGGATGCGTGGAGCGAGGTGGTGAAGAAGCAATGTGAGGAGGCCAGCGTCAAACGTGGGCAGGACCCCCAAGCCGAACCCTACGCTAGCGTCTGCTCCGCAATTTCAATGGCGACTGAGTCGTTCCTGATGCAGAACGGCAAGCGTATCGCCACCAAACTCAAGAAGACTCCTGAGAGCATGCTCAAGACGTCGTACAAGCACGTGTACTACGACGCTGGCATTGTCATCTTCCGCAGGCTGATTGACAGCTGCCTCGCGTCCCCCGCTGTCCGCACCAAGTGCGAGTCCCTCAGCTTCGTCTCCCAAAAGATGGAGAGCAAGGAGATTGCGGACTTTGTCGGATGGGTGACAAATGTGGGCATCGAAAACACGAACCCCATGTACGAGATCTTGGAAGATGGTGGTGATCTGTAGACTGACGCTCTTCTTGGAGGCCCTATTGACACCGCAAAGCCGCGCTGTTCGTCGCCGGGTTTGGTTTCATTTTTGTTCATTCACTGTTCTTAGCTTTCCATCTGTCATTCCCGCTCCCAACGTTCGCAGTTGTCTCTACCCGAGGCAACTGCGTAGAGTGGGAGAGAGTAACGTGAATTCTTGGGCTAAATGCTTTCGCGTTCCTTTCCTCTGCTTTCCACCTCGACAGCTGATGGGCCCCGTGCGCGTCTGCTTTCCAGGGGGGCATCTCTCTCTCTCTCTCTCTTTCAGTTGTCGCGGAGCAGAAAGCAACATCACCACAGAGCAACCTCGGAAAGTACAAATAGGAACGATAGACGCGAGACGCTGTGGGGGTACACGTGCGTGTTGGTGACGGCGCCTCGCCAAAACTACACGTTCTACCAAGAAAACACCGTCCAGAAGTGTATTCTTGCCCACATTGAAGGAGCCTTCTCCCCTTCTTCCTCGCCCCATTTTCTATCCTCTCAGTGCCACTTACAGTTCTCAAAACTAATCTCAATCTGCGCACCGCTTTCGCTTCGTTGAACAGTTCTTCCTCAAAACCCAGATGAAGACCGCTCTTATCACCGGTGGAGGCCGTGGCATCGGCGTCGAGACTGCTCGCCAGCTGGGCAAGCTGGGCTACAGCATCTTTCTTGGCGTTCGCGACGTGGCCGCCACCGAGAAGGTTGTGAAGTCCCTGAGGGACGAGGGTGTCAAGGTCCAGCCCGTTGTTATCGACGTTAGCAACGAGGAATCCGTGAAGGCAGCCGCTGCCGTTGTTGCCAAGGAGACAAATGGTGTCCTTGACGTTCTCATCAACAATGCTGGCATCGCGCTCCCTGGCACTGTGGAGAGCGGCTCCCTGCAGGTGAACCTCGACTCCATGAGGGCCTGCTACGAGGTCAACGTGATCGGCACCGCTCGTGTGGTGAACCACTTCATCGAGCTCGTCAAGGCTGCTCCGGCTGGCCGCATTGTGAACGTCTCCACGATTATGGCCAGCCTTGAGCTCCAGGTCGCGGGACTGGACCACGTCGCCTACAATGCGTCCAAGACCGCGCTGAACATGTACACGGCGAACATGGCCAAGGCGCTGGAGGGCACCAAGGTGAAGATCAACGCTGGCCACCCCGGCTGGGTCCGGACGGAGATGGGCGGCGAAAATGCTGATCTGTCGGTGGAGGAAGGCGCCGTTACGAGTGTGTACCTCGCGACACTTCCCGAAGACGGTCCCACCGGCGGGTACTTCCACAAGGAGGAGCGCCTCCCCTGGTAGGAGCAGAGTCATTCCTCCAGTCAAACGTCGTGACAACACTTATGTGCTCACCGACCTACCATTATTACTACTATTACTACTATTACTACTTCGATCACGCTCGAAATCAGTCTTCTCATTCCTGTGTGACGCCCCCCCTTCCCCCCTTCCCTCCCCCCTTTCAACGGCTTAGTCTTTTTGGTAAAAGAAGAAGAGAGTGAAGAGGCTAGCGTCTTGCACCGATACGCAAACGTAAGGCGGTCAAGAGAATAAAAGAGCTTCGATCATTCTCTTCTCCTCCCTTTCTTATTGTGTTTTCACAGACACGTCTCTCTCCTATCTTTTGAAGACCGACGCCATGATTGCGAGAAGAGACGAATCAGGAGACTACGAAACTTGCCGGCCGAACGGAGAACCACCAATCAGACGCGCTGGGCATGCCGGAGGCTGCACCTCACTTCCATCCCTTGCTTCTTCTCCTCATCCTCACTCGAACTTCCACACACAAAGAGTATCTACTATCTTTACCGTCGAGTAAGCAACCACTCTCTCTCCCTCTCTACATCTCCAGTTAACGCAACACTCATAATGTCCGCAGGCATTGGTGCTGGTAAGGTTGCTCTCGTGACTGGCGGCAACCGCGGTATTGGCCACGGCACGGTCCAGCGCTTGGGGGAGCTGGGCTTCCAAGTCCTCCTTGGCGCACGTGACCCCGCTCTGGGTGCTGAGGCTGTTGAGGAGTTCAAGAAGATGAATCTGAACGTCAGCTTCATCAAGGTGGACCTTGGTGACGTCAGCACTTTCAAGACCGCTGCCGAGGAGGTGAAGAACGTCTACAAACGCCTCGACGTCCTCGTCAACAACGCCGCCATCATGGACTTTGAGAACAAGATGTGGCCGATGAACATGGAGCGCGCAAGGCACGAGATGGAGATCAACTTCTTTGGCACCGTTGAGTTGACCAACGCGCTGCTCCCCATCATGCTGAGCACCTCCGACGCCCCGCGGCTCGTCTTTGTGTCCACGCCGCTCGGCACGCACGAGACGGTGGCCCGCCCGCAGAACAAGTACGCGAACCCCGCCCTCACCTCCTACAAGTGCAGCAAGGCCGCCCTCAACATGTATGCGCACAACCTCGCCGTGTGGCTGGAGAAGTTTCCCGAGGAGGCCGGTGGCAGCGCCAAGGCCGCTAAGGTCAACGGGTGCTACCCTGGCTACGTCGCCACCCGCATGGATGGCTTCAGTCCCGATGCGCACTTCACCGCGTACGAGGGGGCGGCCACCAGCGTGCACCTCGCCACCCTGCCGGCCGACGGCCCCACAGGCGGCTTCTACCACATGGACAAGCTCCTCCCTTGGTAAGAGGGTGAGTCTCTCTCTCCTCGTTTCAGGATGGTCACTCCCATCAGTTACACTGGGGATTCCACCTTCCAAAACAAATTGTGAACGCTTCCTTTCCTTGTTACTTTTCCTCGGGGAGTGTTCCTTTACCGTTCTACGCGATTCTCTCTACTCTACTCACACATTTCGTTGTACATCACATGAATGTGTACTTGTTTCACCAGTTCACCACGCGAAACAAACAAGGCAGACACACACGCGCTTGCATAGAGAGAGGGAGAGAGGAGAGCGCCTTCTCGTGGAAGGCGAGAAGTTTGCAAGGGCGATGGCGCGAGTTGTGATGCTGGAACACCAACGCCTTCTTTCTCTCTCTCTCTTTCTTCTTCGAAGTCCCCAAGTGGAACGGGAAGAATCGCGCAAAGTATTTCCGTAGGCCGGATGAGCTCCGCTGAGGGAAAAACCCCGTCTGTCCCAACGGGCCTCGTAGGAGCAGAGGATGAGGAGGAAGAGCTGGCAACGCTTGCCGCGAGCGCGTCACACGGGAGGCTGCGGGTTGTGAGCAGCAAGGGTGCCGCACCAGCGACGGGAAACGCGCAAAAAGGAAGCCACGACGACGACGACGAGTTCGACGTAGGCATCACTTACGTCCCAGCCAGCAAGCGAACTAAGACAGCCACGACCGGCTCCTCAGCGTCCTCGTCTGCTCTGCGTCATGTTGCGAAGCCGCACGGAGCAGGGCCCGGCGGATCTGACAGCGTGGGAGGGAAGAGAGAGGGCATTGCCATGGACACGGACGCATCCACGGCAGCGCTGCCCGACGACACCGACTTTGCCCAGGACGAGCATGAGTACAACCTGTGGCGTGAGCGACGGACTCGGTTGGCCGAGAAGCAGCAGAGTCTACGGTAGGGGCCCAGGCCCCCATCCATCTCCCCAACATCGCACCACCCAAGGAAGGGGGCCAAAAAGAAGTGAAGAGAAGACTCTCTACCGCAGCGCTGGTGCCGCTCTCAGCTTTTGTTTCCACGAAGTGGATTGCAGTGAGTGTGTGTGTGTGTGTGTGGCGGGGGGAACAACTCCTCCTTTTCGATTTCCTTTCCGATTCCGATATCCTCTCAGCTCCCTTTCTTGTCTTTTTGCCACCAGCACAAGTCATAGACTCAAAGATAGAAACGTTCAACCATCATCGGTCTTATTCCACACGAATAGAAGCACCAATAGATACCAGCGCGCGTACTGGGACAAGGCAAGGAAATGTCCTCTCACACAGTTTCCATGAACTGGCCAAAATCGTTGCTGTCCGCCTCGAACCGCAAGCTCGTCTCCGAGGCGGAGGAGCTGACTACGAAGCTGACGCAGAAGGCCCAAGCTTGCGAGGAGGCGAGGGATGCCCTTGTCCTCATGAAGGAGAACGCGGCGCGGGCGCGGAAAATGATTGCCATCGCGGAAAAGGAACTGGCCCGTGAGCGGCAGATGGCGGAGAAGGCTACATCCGAGGCGAGAATAATGCAATTAGCGAATGAAAAGACAGCTAAAGAACTGGCACAGTGGGAGGCCGAGGCAGCGCGACTTCGGGGTCTCTCTCGGCAAGCAGAGGAAGCGCTGTCCGGCGCCCACCGAGCTTTGACGACCGAGATTGACCTTGCTGCGTTCCACGAGGACGAGGCCAAGGCCGCCCTCGCGGCACGCGTCGCTCGCGAAAGGAAAGGCGAGGCTCTGGAGGCGGAGATGGCCAGACTGTCCTCGCAGGTGTGGTCGCGCCTGTCGCACCTCAATGAGGAGGTCGCGCGGCGCCAATCCCAACTGCAGGGGTCGCGGGACGAGCTCGCACACGTGCTGAAGGAGCTAGATGGAGTGCGCCGATCGCTGAGAGCAACGGTGCAGGACCAACACGGCACGTTGCAGGAGCTGGCACACGTTCAAGCCGAGTGCAGCGCTGCGGACCATCTCATTCTCGTGAACAGCGAGACCATGCAGGCTCTCCAAGACAAAGCAGCAGCGAAAACCGGCCTCAAGGCACGTCTCGAGCGGACAATGGCAGCACTTCAGCTTGACGCCAAGGTGGCACGGAAAGCATCCGAGGCAAAGCGAGCCGCGTACGAAAAGAAACTGGACGAGCTACGCCGCCACATCGAGGAGCTGAAGCGGCAGACCGGGGCTCTCGACTCGATCCAGCGGCAATGCAGGGCAGAGACACAGCATCGGCAAAATCTGATTGCCTCCGCCACAAACGCCGAGACACTCGCCGAAGAGCGGCGCGCCAGTGTCCAGCAGCATCGGGAGTACAGGCAGCAGCTGCAGGAGCTGGTCAAGGCGCTCGAGAGGGACGCCGTGGCAAATCCGGTACCGTCTCCTGCGGCCATGTTGGCTACCCATTCGACACTGCAGAGGCAGTTGGCTCGATGGGAGGACCGCCTCGAGCGTGCGCAGCGGCGCATGTCGGCTGCGGTTTCTGAGATGATACGGGAGGGCGGCAGAGGGGAGGAGACCCAAGCGGCGCTGACCCGCACACAGCTGGCGGCCGCCCGGATCAACGCGGACCACGCCAGCCAAGCGGCAGTACTGAAGAGTGTCACCGAGAGCGCCGACATGGTGAGTGCGGAGCTGTCCAAAAGGAAGGAGCTGTTGCCAGAGCTGAAGGCGGTGAGCCTCATGCAGTTCGACCAACGACGCAAGCAATGCGAGGCGAAAATAAGCGAGATGCGCGAGCGCCTGACCGAGGCCACCAACGGGTACCGGCGACTTCTCCAAGCAAACACAGCACTACGTGCCAGTCTGCGGCGAACAAAAGAAGCGCTACGGGAGCAGGAGGCCACTTTCAACGACCAGGCAGAGAGTGGGGCTCTCCTGCTGGGAGAGGTTCCTTCTCTTGAAAAGGAGCTGAACAACTTGGCACAACGGTGCACCGACCTCGCGGAGAACTACGCGCGGGCACAGCTGACCTTCACTTCGCTCACCGCGGCCGCGGATGGGCAGGTCGACGCGATGAAGCAGGTCGCCGGGTTGGAGGATGTCCTGCGAGCGGAGATGGTGGCGCAGGAGTCAAGCCTGGAGGCGGACATGCAGACTGCGTTGGTGGAGCTGCATCTCCACCAGACCGCCCTCCGCGAGCAGGGCGAGGAGCTCCGCCGACAGGCGCGTCGGCGCGACCTCTTGCGGAGCCGCTACGAGGAGCTCATGCATTCCCTCACCCGCGCCGCCACGGCGCCGTTGGTGGCTGAGGGGGCGACAGCGGACGAGGGGAGGGGGTTAAAGGCACCTGCGCCGTTGCTGCCTTCCCTGGGGCCCCTCGACGAGAACGCCGCACCGGAAGCGCTCCACGCGCGGCTGCTGCTGCAGCGCTCCTACGAGCGAGAGCGTCTGATGGAAAAGGGGAACTACCTGGACCTGCGTCTTGTGTCACTGGATCGGGAGACGGCGACCTTGCGCGGCATGCTGGACGCTTTGAAGCGCGAGAGCGCGAAGAATCCATCGCAGCGAACTGTCGCGGCTGCGATGGATTCTGTGGGGGAAAGCAGAGGCGGCGGAGGGCCCACTGGCGCGCTGTCACTGGTGAAACCCAACACAAGCTCCGCGCCAAAGTCGTTGCCGTTGCCCGCGTCGTGCCCTGGCGACGATCGGGCACAGCTGGCACAGGTCGAACTGACGCTGCAGGAGGCGGCTCTAGAGGCACTGCACGAGCAACGTGAGCTCTCCCGTAACCAACTCAAATCAATGCGGAAGACACTCCAGGAACTGCAAGGTGTTGAGAAGCAGAAGCGACACCAGCTCCAGCGAATGCAGACGCAGCTTCAGCGCGCGCGACAGAGTAGCGTCCACCAGGACTGCAAGAAGCTGAAGGGTAGATCGCTCCCCACCGGAGCAAACGCACCGCTTTGACGTCTCTCTTCTCCCTGTCCAGTGCCTTCCCCCCTCCCTCCCCCTCTCCCCTTTCTCCTGCAGCACCATCAACAGAGAACAATATGCTTTATCCCCACCTCACGGTGAGCGAGAACAAAACAAAAGTGAAACAAGAGAACCCAACGAGGTCTCTGCCGTCCATGTCATGGCTTTCTCCTGTGTGTGTATTATCGCCTGGGTGAAGTGGTAGAATATGTCAGCACAGTGCCAAGCAAGGGCTACTGTTCTTGTTCTCTAACCCCCTTTCCCCCCTCCACGCAAGATATTCACCACACACACGCGTACACGCCTACCAGAAAGCGCATTTGCGGACCCTTCGCTTCCCTCCTATTCCCTCCTATTCCCTCTGCTCCTTCGGTTTCCTTCTTCTTCCCCCTTTTTGCACAGAAGAAAGTGAGACAGCCGATGCAGCAGGTTTCCTCGAGCGAGCAGTACCGTGCGCTGAAAAAGAAGGCGGAGAATGGCCTTGGCATGGTGGTGCACTTCAGCGCTGGATGGTGCGAGCCGTGTAAGGTGGTGAACGAGCTCCTCTCTGCGCAAGCTGCGGAGTACAAGGAGAAGGTCATCTTTGTCGAGGTCGACTGCGAGGCCCACGGGGATATCTGCGAGTCCGAAGGCGTTGAGTCTGTCCCCTTTATCACCTTCTTCCGAACTCCCATGGCTGGCGACAACAGGGCCGTGGAGCGCGTGGCCGACGTCGTCGGCGCCAAGTTGGATCAAATCAAGATGAACGTTGTCTCCCTGTACGGGGAGAATGGCGGCGCTCGATCCCAGCGCAGCGACTTTGGGACGCTCGACGAGTACCTGACCTACCTGACCAAACGCCCTGGCATCGTCATTTTCATTACCGGAACCCCGTCGCGGCCGCGCTGCGGCTTCACTGGCCGCCTGTGCGAGATGCTCCACGGCCTGAACGCGCCGTTCGTCTTCTACGACGTCATGACGAGCGACGAAGTCTGCGAGGGCCTCAAGAAGTTCTCGAACTGGCCCACCTACCCGCAGGTTTACGTTGACGGCCAGCTGATTGGGGGCTTTGACATTTGCAAGCAGCTCAACGAAGAGGGCGAACTGAAGGAAGCGCTGAAGATTAAGTGAAGGGGGGAGCCAGTCGTTTCGTTTTGCACCCCAACGGCAACGAGTTTCCGCTAACGCGGCCTATTGACATATTTCCACCATCTCTTTGACACTATTCACTATCAGGCAGCGGATAGGAAGGAGCGAGAGGGGGGAAGAGAAAACAGAAGACTGCTTCCACCCCATCTCCAACTCTTCGAATGTGCTCAGCGTGCCCTTCTCTCCCTGCGTGCGTGTGTGTGTTTTGCATTTTTGTACTTGTCTGAGCGGAAGGAGCCCAGTAGCTTTCTTATTGTAGCTCTCTCTCCTCTCCCCCCCCTCCACCCTCTCCTTACTCACTGTGGTATGGCTGCCATGCCCCCACGAGCAGCACCCACATCCACCGGTGAGGCCGTTGCTCGCGGCGGGAGCTTTCTTGGCACGGTGCTCGGTGCTATTGGCGCGATACTCCTCCACATAGGCGAGTCCCTTGCCAGCACACCCGTGTACATTTGGATTTACATCGGCGCCATGATCTGGATGACGAAGCGGCTCACCTTCAAGAGCGGGTTTGGCCGTAGAAAGCGCGTTGTGGGTGGCAAAGTGGTGTACCTGACAGCCGCAGAGGAGAGCATCGCGGAGAACGTCGTTGACATTGACCGCATCGATGTCAGCTTCCAGGACGTTGGAGGCCTCGACGACGTGAAGATGACGCTGACAGAGCACATCATCTGGCCCTTCAAACGCCCGGAGCTCTTCACCGGCAAGACGGTGCGGTCCCACCCGAAGGGTGTGCTGCTGTACGGCCCGCCGGGGACCGGCAAGACGCTCCTCGCGCGCGCCTTGGCGAAGGAGCTGGACTGCTCCTTCATCAACGTGAACACAGAGACGATATTCTCCAAGTGGGTCGGCGACACGGAGAAGAACTCCGCGGCCATCTTCACACTCGCCGCGAAGATTTCGCCCTGCGTCATCTTTGTTGACGAGATTGACTCGCTTCTGAGCAGCCGCAGCGCGAATGACGCCACGCCGCACACGCACGCCAAGACCATCTTCATGACACACTGGGACGGCCTCGAGAAGGACCCCGCCACCCGCATCATCGTTGTCGGCGCCACAAACCGCCGCTTCACCATTGACGACGCCATCCGCCGGCGCATGCCGCTGCAGCTGGAGGTGCCTCCCCCCGACGTCACGTCGCGCGCAAAGATTCTGAGCATCGTGCTAGCCCACGACCTCGCCAACAACCCCAACCGCGATGGTATCATTCAATACGTGGCGATGAAGACGACAAACTACACGGGGTCCGACCTCACAGAGCTGTGCAAGGCGGCCGCACTGATGCCCTTGCGGGAGCTGCAGGGAGGCGCCGGTGCGGCTGTGGGAGAGATGCCTCCGCTGACCAAGGAGCACTTTGACGAAGCGCTGCGCCGGGTAAAGGCGTCCACGTAGAAGGAAAAGAAGACAAAAGGGAGGCGTGTGTGGATTGGCCTGGTTGCCATCTAGGTCCTCTTGACGTTTCCTCCTTACAACCTCTGACCTCTCTCCTCTCTTTTTTTTCTCCTTTGTCGTGCGCGCTCCCATGCGAGGTGGTGATGAACGGGCGGGGTCTCTCTCCACGTCACGCCTTGGCCGCATGTGTCTCCTTCTTTCCTGTCTGACCCTAGAGGCGGTGGGGGACCGTCTGGCCACTTTGTTTGTCGGATCCCATTGGTATACTCCCTTTTTGCTTCTTCTCGTTGTCTCTCTCCTTCCCCGTACACAACACCAACCAAAGAGAATCGGGACGCCTGTTGGGGACATCGGGTGGCAACCGCGCGGGGAGAGGGAGGGGGGGGGGGGGGCGGGAAGCATGGGTCCAGTAGCTCTCCCCCCAACGATCTTTCGCCGGAACAAAGGGCTCCCGGAGTGGAACTTGCGGAAAATGAGTAAGACTTGTTGGACCAGCGCGCGAATGCAGAGGGAGGTGCTGTCTTGCTTCACGCCTATCTTCCCTATCATCCTCATTTCGTCGTGTTTTTTGCTCTCAAGTCGCGGTACGGGAGTTGACAAGGTCTCTTGGTACCTGCACACGACCCTCATGTCGTCATGGGGCGAAGGCAATGGCAACTCGCTCCCTCCGCGGTGCGATGGGTCGCCCATGGAGGACGCACTCAGCAACGCATCCTCTTCTTTCGATGGAAGACAGCAGCAGACGAAGCGGGCTCGTGTGGAGGAAGTGCAGCAGGCCAGTCCCGTTGCCGACTGCGCGGAACAGTTTCAGGTGCAAGGCATTCGCCACGAGCCGTGCACGGACCAGCTTTGGTGCGCTCTGTGTACCACTGGGAAAGCCGACTGGCCCGCGCTGGCAGCCGCGCAAGTTGACAAACAGCGAGGGGGCGAGACGGGCAGAGGATCAGAAGACATCACGGCTGATCGAGAGGAGAGGAAGACTTTCCCGCCGATAGAGGAGGTGCTGTGCATTGTTGGGCGGACGACAAAGGATGTCTTGGCCCATTGCGCGACCCGTGACCACCTCTTGTGTTTCGAGAAGACCCGCCTCTCCGACCTCCAGCACTGGTGCCCCGTCCAGCTTCACGGCGAACGGATGCTGCTCGACCAGCACTGCGTGTACCCCACGCAGATGTTTGGGCCGGGTCGCATGCTCATGGATGAGACAGTGGCTGGTGGTGTCCTCCTTGGCCACGATGTGTGCGGTGGGGTAAAGCTGTGGCCTCGGCACCGGTACAGCATTGTGGAGCTGGTTCTCCCGCAAGCCAGGTCGTTTGTGGATCGCGTCACGCTTGAGAACACGGCGGACACGAGCACTACCACAGCCGAGGCAGACGAGGGAGGCGACGCGAAGGGAGGGGTGGTGGTGGCCAAGCCAGCGACAGTGGCGACGACAGTGGATGTCTTTTACGAGGAGGCAAGTGCCCCGCCGCCGCCCGAGGTGGAGACGAGGCTGCGACGGTCCAGGAGGTTGTGCAACATGCGCACCACCGGCGCGCAACGCCTGCCATCCTTCTACCGTAAAGGCTACAGCGTTACCACGCAGCGGGTGCAGGCCAGCGACTTTGCGCAAGTGCTCAAGGATGTGAACGGCTTTATCCTGGGTGAGGCACAGTTCCGCCAAGTGCGAACAGAGCGTTTCGCAAAGGACAATGTGTGACGACACACGCAAGGTATACCGTGGCAGCCCCCCCCCCCCCCCGTCTGCATCCACGAACGAGAGAAAGAGAGAGGGGGCGAAAGGGGAAGGCTGCAGAATGCCGGAACAAGAGGATACTGTGACGACTGCCATTTCTCTTATACATGTATTCTTCGTGCGAGACGATGTCTGCTATCTACAGGATGTTCAACGCGGCGAAAGCCGTTGCCACGCTTTCCCGCACGTCTCGACTCGTCCCCTTCGCTGCCCACCTTGCAAGCCCTCTCTCTCTCTCTTCTTCCTCCTCCTCTCGGCTTTCCAAAGGGAAGAAACACACACACACACAGCGAAGGCACTGGATCGTTGTGACGAGCACTAGCTATTGTCATGCTCAAAAAGTTCGCCAGGGCTGTGGCGCACCTCAAGGATGGCGGGAGTTGGAAGTACTTGGCAAGTGGCGAACCCTACTGCCCTTTTGGCGAGGACTTTGGCCTCTACGTGCTGCCCAACTATGTGCAGGAGGATGAGATGATGGCGCTGCGCAAGGGCTACGTTGACGTGTACACCCGCCGCTCCGATTCCATCGTGCTCAGCGACGGCCGCTTTCAAATGCCCCCGCTGCCCCCAAGCTCCTTCATGAACCTGATAGAACGCATCGAGCAGGACAATATTGTTCCGAAGGGGTGGCTCAACAACCAGACCGCGAACCTGTACGAGCCGGGCGACTTCATCCGCGCTCACATTGACAACCTGTTTGTGTACGATGACATTTTCGCCATTGTCTCTCTGGGCGGCAACGCGCTCCTGCGCTTCGTGCACGTGCAAAACGGCGAGGAGCTGGATGTGATGGTCCCTGACAGAGCGCTTTACATCATGTCAGGTCCTGCCCGCTACGTATACTTCCACATGGTTCTTCCTGTCGAGGCACAGCGCTTCTCCATCGTCTTCCGGCGGTCTATCCTGAACTCCGACGGCGGCTTCCGCCCCCTCACCACGCCCGTGGCGGACCTCATGCCCTACCGTGCGACGCAGGTGCTGAACACGCTCTACAGCAAGCAAATCGGCGGCGTCCGCGTCACCGTTGACGACGACTTTCTAGAAGGCGAACAGATCGGCGCGTTCGACACTTCGCGATGGGTGAAGCGGCTTCACCCGTTGCGGGACTGGTCGCTGAGCCGCCAACTCGACGAGGACGAGATCCGCTTGAACGAGCTCAAGGAGAAACGCTTCCTCGACATCGACTTTGGCTGGCGTGTCAAGGAGCTCAGGTCGTATTACAAAGGGCTAGAGCAAAGCCTCACAACGCCATGAAGAGGGATGGTCAGTGATGTTCCTTGAGGGGGGAGGGGAGTCATCGCTGAGGTTCTCTCCCCTCCCTTGCTCCCTCCGCTTTCCCCTTCGTTGTTCGCCAGTATTCGTATCGTCTCCCCAAAGGGTACACAGAGCAAGATGGACCACGCAGGCACTACACGCTAGAAATCGCAAAACCCAGGGAAGTGAGGGTTGGATCGACATACGCCGAATGGGGATGACCCCCCTCCACTGTGGCTTCTCTGCTCTTCTCCTACTTCCCTTTTCTTTGTTGTGCGTTTTTTGCTCTGGCGGGGAGCAGAGTTGCCTCATTCCGTAGACACATCGTCGCCAGTCCCACACAGCTTGCCTGTAGACGGGAGAGGAAGCAGCGATGGCGGAGCCCCCATCGAAAAGAGCTCGCGCGGAGGAAACGGAAGGGCAAGAGAAGGAATCGGCCTCCTCGCCATGGACGGCTAAGACAGTTTTCGTGACCTGTAAGCACATCCACAGCCGCGGCGAGCTTGTGAATGCCTTCTTCTACCTCCACCGCGAGGAGCTGGGGCTCGCTACGGCAGAGGACGGCTGGTACCTCAGCGAGGGCCGACTGAACCGCCATGCCCCGCTGGAGGTCGTGCATGTCAAGAACTCCAAACGGCCCTTCTTCCTTGTGGAGTGGCGCTACCCAACGCAGGAGGAGCTGGAGCGACGCAGAAAGCCGACCAACAACAGCACCGAGGACGCCGACGACCTTCACCTGGCGGGTGATGACGGCGACACCCCCATGAAGCACCAGAGCGCGGAGGCCCTGGCAGGGTACGCTGACCGATTGCTCGCGCTGGGCGAGCGGCATGGGGACGGCGAGCTGGTGCACAAGGAGGCACCGGTGAAGATCATGCCCGCCATGGCTGGCGTCACCGTGGCGTCGGAGAGGGCAAAGCTGCTGCTGCGGGATGAGGAGCGGAGGAGGGCCCAGGTCGAGTCGGCCCGCGCAGAGGGCCCAGCGCAGGGTCGCGGGAAGAGGGCGGCACCACCACCCCCGGCAGCGACGACGACGAGTTTTGTGCCGAGAACGGTGCGACGTCGGTGAAGCAGCGGCTGCAGACCATGAAAATAAAAGAGAAGAATGAAGAGCAGAGGGCGAGAAGGCGGACAAACTTGTCGTACGATGCACTGCTATATGTGTGCGTGAATGTGCGTGTGAGGACCACCAGGCTCTGGCACTGCTTCTCCTTCCTCTCCTTCTCCTCCTGCGCACCTTTAGAGGACCTGTCGCTTGGATGAGAGAGGACCGTTGAATCGTTCTTGCTTTCCTTCTTCACTCTGATCGAACGAGAGTTACCCCCCGTCACGGTGTAGCAAAAGAAGATTGGACATCACTTTTCTCTCGCAGAGACTGTTCTCTCGTTTCTGCAAGAAGAAGGAACAATCCAAACGCACAAAGGAACGCTCCCGGCAACGGATATTGCCACAGGAAACACACACACCCACACCCTATGTTACGCCACTCCACCTACCTCGAGGTCCGCTTGCCTAATATCAAGCACAACATCGACCTCATCCGCCAGCACTACGCCCCCAAGGCAACGCTGATTCCGATGATCAAGGGGGATGCCTACGGCAACGGACTGAAGCCTGTCGCCAAGTACCTGCATGATCACTGCAACATTAGCCACTTTGGCGTCGCTTCCCTCGGGGAGGCCCTTGCCATTCTCGAGGCCCACAGAAAGACCATTGGGGCGAGTAGCCGCAACAAGGTCGTCGTTTTCTCGGACACGGAGCTGATGAATGAGTCCTTGCACCACCTTTACCGAGAGCAGAACGCCAAGGCTGCTGCCTCGACGGGTGCGCAGCTCTGGCCCGTCCTCGGCACGGCCGAGCAGCTGAAGATGTTTTGCAGGTACCGCAGCACCACCTTCAAGGACACCCCGCTGCTGTTGAAAGTGAACACGGGCATGAACCGTCTTGGCCTGCCGCGGGAGGAGCTCGAGGCGCTCGCGCCGCTCCTGAAGGAGGCCGGCGGCGTGGACGTGATGCTGCAGCACTTCAACGTGTCTGGTCTTGTCGGGCACTCCTTCACCACCACCGAGTTCACCAACTTCAAGAAGGCAAAGCAGCTCCTGGAGAACGCTGGTGTGGAGGTTCGTGGCACGTCGGTGGCCAACTCTGGCGCGATTGAGCAGGGCATCGGCGTTGAGGAGACGTACGTGCGTCCTGGTCTTATGCTGTACGGTCCCACCTCGCTGGCCCGCAAAACCATCCGCCCCGAGGAGGCTAACCAATACCGGCTGTGGGACGGCAAGGCCTGCGGCTTCTTCTACACCAAGGTGATTCACCACTACGTTGCCAAGGCGGGCAGCTACATTGGCTACGGCATCACGCGGAACCTGGTCACCGAGGACTCCGTCATCGCGCTCCTACCGGTGGGCTACGCCGACGGGTTCCTGCGCTACTATGGACCCATGTCCGTGACGGTGACGCCGGCCCCGCCACACGGCACCGACCTGGACTACCTGCCCAACGCTGGCGGCACCGGTCTCGTTGGCCGGGTGCACGGCAACGTGAACATGGACATGGTGGCCGTCGCCGTGTACCCGCGAGAGGCGGGCAAAGACATTGACACCATTATGGGCATGATCAAAGATGAGAGCGAAGTGCTGGTGTGGGGACAGGACATTGGTGAGAAGGCCGAGGCAGTCAAGTCAATCGCCTATCAGCTCATGTGCGGCCTGTCCACCCGCGTCCCACGTCGTTATGTAGAGTAGCCCTTTCGGATGGCGACTCTCCTTTTTCGCGTCAGTGCGTTTCCACACTCACACACATTCCCTTCTGCTGGTTTCAGGCGCGCATCTGCTCGCCTTTTCCTCGTGCTGCCGATCCCTCCCCCCCCCCCCCCCCATAGCAGCCGACGACGCGCACTCGGCACCTATCCGCTTTTCGTGGAGCACCAGGAAACCTGTGTCAGCGGTGTGGTCGACATTGACGCTCCGTTCACCCTCTCCCTGCCCTCCCTCCCTCGCCCTTTGCCCCCTTCCGATGCTCTCTTCTTTCCTTCCTTCGAAGCCATCAGTCGTGTTCCCCAATTGCCTTGCAGCTATTCATCGGCACTTTCCTTCGCCGTTCTTTCATCGTTTTAATAGTGGCCCTCCCCCTTCCCCTCGACTCCTACACAGGCACACCGTCTTACAGCTGATTGCGCAAAATGGCTCTCCGCCGCATCCAGAAGGAGCTCAAGGACCTGGAGAAGGACCCACCCGCCAACACCAGCGGCGGCCCGATTAGCGAGAACGACCTGTTCAACTGGAAGGCCACGATCATCGGCCCGGAGGACTCGCCGTACGCTGGTGGTCTGTTCTTCCTGAACATCCACTTCCCGTCCGACTACCCGTTCAAGCCGCCAAAGCTGCAGTTCACGACCAAGATCTACCACCCCAACATCAACAGCAACGGTGGTATCTGCCTGGACATCCTGAAGGACCAGTGGTCGCCGGCGCTGACCATCTCCAAAGTGCTGCTGTCGGTGTGCTCGCTGCTGACGGACCCGAACCCGGACGATCCGCTGGTGCCGGATATCGCGCGCCAGTACAAGACGGACCGCGCGTCCTTCAACAAGACCGCCTCTGAGTGGACTCGCCTCTACGCGATGTAGAAAGAAGGAAAGAAAAGAAAATATTCATAAATGCAGCAGCGGCAGCAGCAACAACAACAAGTGACGCCTGTGCGGAGGGCGTAGACAAGGATCGGCATCATGTCCCTGCGTCCCTTTCCCTGCCTCTCCCGAACTCTTCTTGCATGTGTTTTGGCGCTAACATCCTTGTTTTTCCTTCCTCTATGGGAACGGTCCCCCCCCCCCACCTTGCCCCCGGTTTCGCTATACCGGTAGGCGCCGCATGGGGGGACACAGGGCGTGCGAGTTGGGTAAGCATGTGAGCCTTTTCTTTCCATCTTCTTCTCCTGTCCTTACGCCCTTAAGGTGTATCTCTTTCTCCCCCACCCTCTCCATTACGAAGAAGAGCGAACGAGAAAGCAGCCAAGGAGATTCCCCGAGGAAGGAACAAAAGCACATGTGTAGTCATTGTGTGTTCCTTCTGGCGTGCCTTGTCAAGAGAAGGGAGTGCACGTGGCGATGCTCTCTCTCTCCTCTCCTCTCCCCTTCCCCGCTCTCCTTGGTGTCGGGATGGATCGCGTTCTGTGAAGGCCACTTCGCCCCCCCCCCCCCCCCTCCGGAGCGATGCGGTGTACCCATCCCTCTCCCCCTCTCTCTCTCCTCTCCTCTCCTCTCTTCGCATGGAAGGATTTCAGAGTACCTCTATTTCGTCACTTTTCTTCGTTTCTAATTGACCCGGACAGGTCATATACAAGCTCCCAACCCACTCGCTCGACACCTATTACTCTTCTTCTCCCTATATCCCTTCCACAGCTGATTGCGCAAAATGGCTCTCCGCCGCATCCAGAAGGAGCTCAAGGACCTGGAGAAGGACCCACCCGCCAACACCAGCGGCGGCCCGATTAGCGAGAACGACCTGTTCAACTGGAAGGCCACGATCATCGGCCCGGAGGACTCGCCGTACGCTGGTGGTCTGTTCTTCCTGAACATCCACTTCCCGTCCGACTACCCGTTCAAGCCACCAAAGCTGCAGTTCACGACCAAGATCTACCACCCCAACATCAACAGCAACGGCGGTATCTGCCTGGACATCCTGAAGGACCAGTGGTCGCCGGCGCTGACCATCTCCAAAGTGCTGCTGTCGGTGTGCTCGCTGCTGACGGACCCGAACCCGGACGATCCGCTGGTGCCGGATATCGCGCGCCAGTACAAGACGGACCGCGCGTCCTTCAACAAGACCGCCTCTGAGTGGACTCGCCTCTACGCGATGTAGATCCATCACGCACCCCGGAAGGAGGTGGTGTGTGTGTGGGAATAGTGACGGAGAGAGGGGTGTGGGGGGGGGGGGGTTCGGGGAAACCTGCAGAGGTCGGGCCCCGGCTTCTCTCTGCCAAGGATGGCACCAGACACGTTAACGAGGCCAGTTCCCGACTGAAGAGCGCGGGAGCGCGGAATGACCTTTTCCTTTGCGTCGCTGACATATGTGGCTACTGCCATTCACTCCATCCCTATCACGGCACTTTTTCCGCTCGCGTTGAGGGTTGGGCGAGGGCACACTTTCCCTCCCCTCCCCCTTTATATGCCCGCCCACCCGTCCCCCTCACTTCCGTATTTCCGCCTGACCCGCTTCCTTCTCTTTTTCTTCTCTATTGTTATTCCTGCTCCACCGCATTTTGGCCGATGAAGAGCCCCCCTCTCCTTCCCTTCTTCCCTCCCCCGACGTACGCCGTTTCCTTCCTACCTCTCCCTTCTCTCCATGGGGAAAAGGCAATCCAACAGCCAAACGCTTCGCGTGGTCCATAAAGTGAGGGAAGGGGACAAGAGAGAGAGAGAGAGAGAGAGAAGGGCAAAGGAAGGAGAAAGGAACAAAGGGAGAGGCCTCTGAGGTCGCTTCCCTTTGATTTCCTTTCTTCTCTCCTTCCCCCCACCCCACCGCCCCTCTCTCTCTCCCCCCCTGTCTCCTTTCCCTCTCGCTGCCTCCGTTCATCTGCCTTTCCCTCGCGTCCTGTTGTACCTTTTGTAGCCCATTGCGCCTGCCTTATGAGGTGTACCCTCCGACGGGGACACAGAGTAAGTACTGATGAAACACAACGAAACAGACAGAAGCAGAGAGAGAGAGGAAGGGAGAGGGGCTACTCTCCATGGGGAGCAGGGCGGAGGCAACGAAGAAGCAGCTGCCCGGTGTCTGCGTCGGCGCTCATGCCATCTGTGCCCGGGCCCATTTCACCCTCCTTCCCGTCAAGTTGCCTGTCGTCGCATCCACACGGGCTGAAAAGGAAATGCGGTTGAGTCGCGAATGTCCTCTCTCTCCTCTGATGAAACGCTCTCTCTTCACTTCTCTCCTCTCCATTCTTCTTTCTTTCCTTTCACGTGATCAGTACGGTCACTTGTGAGGGACTTCTTCCCCTCCCTTCCGCTACCATTTGGCTTCGAGCGAGGCCCCCTCGACTGCTACACCTCCTTTCCGTCTCAGGTTTTTTTCGCTTCTCTCTCTCTGTGTCTGGTGTGGCCCCATTCTACTTCCCCTTCCCTTTTTGCCTCTGCGTGTCCATGTCACTGGCGGCTATCCTCCGTGCGTACGCGGAGGTGGAGAACGCGCCACCACCCGGCGTCACGGTCTTGTCTAGCAGCCAGCAGGACCTATGGAATTGGACGGTGGTTGTGGAGGGCGGGAAGGGCGACTCCGTCTTTGCGGAACGCAGACTCGCATTTGTGGTACAGTTCCCCCACAGCTTCCCCCTCCTGCCACCCATCATCATGGGCTGCGAGAAGGGCCTTCTGCATCACCCAAACGTTGACGCCGAGTCTGGCCGCGTCGTCTTTGCCCTCGTTAGCGAAGAATGGAGACGGGATGGGACGGTTTGCATGTCCGCCGCCCTGCAACGGCTTCGCGAGGTGATCACCACACCAGAGCTGGAGAGCGCCGTACAGCCCGACATTGCATGCGAGTGGAGAGAGAACCAGGCACTGTACCGACAACACGCGCTGGCCCACCTGCAGAGCGCGACACTCATCCCCCTGAGGGAGGGAGCAAGGGGTAGATGACGACCAAGAAGAAGAAGGGGCAAAATCGAGCGCGCGCGCTGCTGTGCAGCAGAATCGTCGAACCGAATGCAACACTTGCCGTGGCTGAAAACCAAAATGGAAGAACGAGAGAAGGAAAGAAACGCAAAAATGGATCGGTGCGAAAGAGTGAGCAGATTACGGTGCGGACACTGTCTGGATAGTGAACTTGATCGCACTTGCGCGTTCGCTCTCGTTCCTTCTTCTCCTTTTCCTCCCTTAGCCCCACCGAAGTCACCTCAACAGGGTGCCGCTCTCTTCATCTGCGGCTCCTCCCTTTCCCCCTTCCCTTCTCCTCTGCTGCAGTTGCACCTTTCGTCTCGGTCCTCTCTGGGCATCTGCACACAGAAGTCACTTCTCTCTTTCTCTCTCTCTGCCACTGTCGATGTCCACCGCGACCTCGGATGCTCACAAGGATGCCCAGGTTGTGAAGGCACTGTTCGCTGCGCTCTGCACCAGCATCCCAGAGGATGCGCGGCTGGAGCTGCTGCGAAACTCGAGTCTGGAGCTGAAGTTTCTCACAGCCGTGCAGCCGCGGGTGAGCGGCTTCTCTCACCGCCGGCGGCACTCCCTGCGCCACCCCGCCATGTCGATGGCAGTGCAGCGCTTCTACTGGACTCGACGCCGGCAGCGGCTAGAGGAGGAGGCCGAAGCACTCGAGCAGCAGCAGCAGCAGCAGCAGCAGGTGCGGAGGAACTCGTCCGATGACGAGGCGGAGCGTATCAACGCCATGTTGGCGGGGTACGCCAATCGTGGCGACGCGGCTACTGCACGCGATGGGTCCTTCAGCAGCAGCGCCGCCACCCCGGAGGACGGGGGCTGGGCCGGTTTCGGCACGTCTGTCTCTGACTCACTCTGGCATTACCGACGGATGAGCAGCGCCAACGGCATGGACGCGGACAGGGGCACTGGTGTCCCAGGCTATGGACCCCGTCTCTCGTCGGCGGGCTTTGCCGCCGCTAGGCGAGAGAGCGGCATGCGGCGCGTTTCGGCGCTGTCCGGGTCCCTCGCGAGCGTTGTCAGAAACACTGGCTCCTTCGCACACCTGTTGGAGTTCCCAGGCTCCACAACGGACTCTGCGAGGCGTGCCTCCTTTGCCGGTGGCGCCGCTTCGCCTTCGAAAAAGAGCAGTAGCGCCAATGAGTCAAACACCAATGCATCCAGCTTCTTCTTTGGCAAACACAGACAGCCGCAGCAACAGCAACAGCAGCAGCAGCAGCTGGCCGCTCCAGGACAAGGGAGAGCAGTCAGTGGCAAGTCGGGAGGGGCCATCATGCCCACTCTCGGCATGACGGCGGACGCGTACACCACCACCACCGTTCTTGGCGCCGACGACATGGAGGAGGAAGAGGAGTTTGTCGCCTTCCAGCAGGGCGAGGACCTTCGCTGGGAGCACATTGCCACGTGCTACGACCAGATGCTGCGCGCGGCGAGCGCTCCGTGCAAGCTGGCCGCCCTCGCGGCTGCCATGAATAGCATGCTGAACGACGTCATTCGCCGTTTCTGGGATCGCATGACGGTCCCGCCGGCGGCCTACGCGCGGTATGAGCGCCGCGTGTATGGTCACGACGCCAAGGCTCAGGATGAAGGTGCTGAGGACGAAGCGCAGGACCTCGATGTCGCCGCGCAGGACGGGTTTGACCATGACGGAGACAATGACGCCAACAGTGACGCAGCACCAGCGACGACGGGAGGAGAAGAACACTCTCCGGGCAATGGTGAGGGCGGCGGCAGCGGCAGCGATCCGGCGCCTGGGAAGTCGTCGGCATTGGGGAGGAAGGGCCCTAAGGCGGCGGCGGGAAACGCCAAAGGCAGACGCGGCGTCCGCACCGACACCAGCGGACGACCCAAGGCGAGGAAAGGGAAGGAGACGAGTAAGGCGAAGGGCTCTGCCGCCGCAATAACGAAGAAAAAGCCCAACAAGAGCGGTGGTGCCGCGGCCGGGGAGGGTGGCGGGGGTGGGGGCACTGCCCTCTACATGTCTCCCCTCCAATACGTGTACCTCCACATGCGCATTGCAGCCGTGCTGCTGCCCCCCGGCAATGACCTGGAGATTGAAATGCTGGAATCGGTTCGCGAGGATCTCCTCATGGACGGCGCCTACAGGGAGGACGATCTTCAGCTGGAGCACTACTTTGGGAAGGCACCGGTGCTCGTTGTGCCGCCAGGCGTTGTACCGCCGATGGACCCAAATCCACCGGAGGACAGGCTCATGCGGCCCTCGGGTGGGCTGCACCACGCCCTTCGCGGGACTGGGTACGGCCCCGGCGCTGACCGAGGCGTCCACCGCCCCTACCGCTGGTCGTCCGCAATGGTCGGCGGGGAGAGCGTTGTGGCCACCGGTACGGTCGTCGCGCGCGGCGACGACGTCGGCAGCGACGACCCCTGGGACACAGTGCGCATGCCGTGGCTGACGTACGCGCAGTTCTGGAATGCAATGATGGAGCTGGCGGACAACTGGACCTGCTCCGCAGCGAACCCTGTGGAGTACGCCACTTTCCTCTTTGAACTGTACGGCGACGTCTTTGGCCACGACTGGGGCGAGGAGGATCGGGCCTACCTCGACGCGCTCAAGCGCAAGCGGGCGCAGCAGCAAGGCGCCGATGCGGACCGGATGCAGGAGTCCTTGGACGTGCTGGCGTCGTTCCAGGAGATGCTGGAGGACCTGGAGGACATGAGCGGGTCCGAGTCGGAGGTGTTCATGGAGAAGCACTTTGGCCGACACGACTCACAGGCAGCGCTGCTGCAAAGCCCGATACGACGGCGCTCCACCAAGCGATTTTCGCACGGTGGAGGCGGCGAGGCCGACGACTTCGACGACGACGGCGACAGCAACATCACCAGCAGCAACAGCAGCATCGACTGGACAGGCCGGCACAAGAAGGACGGGTGGCGCTACCGCCGCTTCCTCGACGAGCACACAGGAAAGTGGAAGCGCCACCGCCGCAAAACGGTGCTGGAACGCTCGAAGAGAGCCAAGAAAGCAGCAGCTGGCGCCGTCAACGAAGGAGGAGAGGCTCCAGCGTCGACCGCGACGCAGCAGCAGCGGGCGGACGGAGATAGCGGCCAGAGCAGCAACGAGGCGGGCCTGGACAGTGGCAGCAGCGAGTACTCCATCTACATCCTCGAAGAGGAGCTCGACTCCGACAATGAGGTTATCTACCGTCGCCGCCTGCACCGGCACGACACCAACCGCGATGATACCCAAGGCGACAGGGGCGGAAGGCGTCGTCGACACCGCCGGAAGCGCCGCTCCTTCGACAGCGACGACAAGTTCATGTACGACGACGACGACGGTGATGGGCTCGGTGGCAGAGGTTATCTGCGTCGCAAGTACTACGACAAGCCAGCCTCGCGCTTCCGCCGCCTCGACAACGGGCTGCGCAAGGACGACTACCTGGACACCTTTTACGACGATCTTTCCGCGGAAACCTCCTGGTCCTCCTTCACAGACCACGACGAGGCGCGGGAGACCGAGGGCTGGCAGCCTTTTCGACCGCTGCAGACGGTAATGGAGCGGCAGCCCCGTCTCCGCAAGCGGGTGCGGCGCACGGGGCCGCGCTCGCAAATGCGACGGTACGGCCGGGAGCCCACGTACTACTACCGGGACGGCTTCGGCGACGATGACGACGAGGAGAGCGGCCTGTCCTCGCTGGACGACAGCGCCGCCTTCTCCATCTTCTCCTACAGCGTCGACGAGGAGGAGGACCTCCGCCCACTGCGCGACTCGGCCGAGGAGCTCTCGCGTGAGCAGCGGGCCCACCTGCTGGACAGGAAGCCGTGGCTGCAGCGCGTGCTGGCAGCCAAGGGCGTGCACATTAGCGACGCGACCTTTGCCGATCGTGACGAAGAGGCGCTGCTCTATCAGCTCCTGCTGATGACGGAGCGGTTGGCAGCTCAGGCGGCGGCGGCAGGAGGCAGCAGCTTTGAAGACGCCGACGACATTGGCATCGCCGACTTTGACACCGCTCTTCTTGCCAGGCTGTTTGCCAAGCCCCAATCCTACACCCTGGAGGAGCTGCAGCAGTCGGACCTGATGAAGCGGCTGCTTGCGATGAACGACGATGGAGAGGGCAGGGTTCCCCTGACAGCTGCACAAATGGACGGGGTGCTGGCGGCGCTGATGGCGGGCAAGCGGCCGGGCGGCCCCGTCGAGACGGTGAGTGCGCGGCGGCGGCGCGAGAACATGATTGCCGAGGCCCGCAGGCTGCAGAAGGCCCTCCTGGAGGAGGAGCAGCGCCGCCTCGCCGCGGAGAAGGCGGAGCGAAGGCGGATGCGCGCGGCGGGGAGCCCTGTTGCGGCTGCCGACACCTTTGGCCTGACCGAGGCGCTTGTCACGGACGGCAGCCGGCCAGTCACCGGCGAGCGCCGCCACCGTCCTTCTCGTGTAGAGCAGCGACCCGGCATCGGCGACGACATTGACGACGCGAAGCTCATGGTGCGCGTGCAGCCCCACGGGCTGACGCCGACGCCCCCCTCGCTGGCGGCACGGCCACTAACAGCTTCCTCGTTGCAACACCAGCCGACGAGCAGCGGCACGGGCGAGGATGCCTCCCTCCCCCCGGTGCTCACACGGCAGGAGCGGCGCGAGCAGGAGGCGCTCTTCCGCGAGTTCGAGGCGTACTGCATCGAGCAGGCGGAGCGCACCAGCAAATACAGGATCAGGTTCACCGAGTACACCCCTCAGCAACTGGAGGCCTTCTTTCTCCACCTTAACCTCGGCACCCGGCAGCGGGCACTGCTGTGCGGCCGCGCTCCCTTGGCACCGCCGACGTCGTCTGTCGGCGGCAACCTGCACCAGGTGCGTGGCGCCGGGCGTCACGAGGTGTTCGTGCTGGGCAACGGAGGTGGTGCTGCCATCACTTCGACGAGGGGCGACGCTGCCACGGACGGCACGGGAGGCGACGTCCCAGCCGTGACGTATGCCCCTGCCCCTGTCAAGGTGTTCACCCTCACCACCGCAGACACGCTGGAGAGCGCCATACGCGAGAGTTACCACAGCTACGTGGACGACAGAGGCTTCCAAGCATCCTTCGCCAACGCCCGACACAACGCAGTCGCCAACGGCAGCGGCAGCAGGAGCGGCAAGTGGGGCCGCCCCCATCCCAGCACGAACCAGGGCCGAGAGGCGGCTTCAGAAGGACAGACCATCCTGCCGCCGCTCCCTGCCACGGGGAAGGCCTCCGATGCCTCCACGACTCGCGTTGGTCTGCCCCCTCTGCGTCCCACGGCGCCGAGGAGTGACGAGGCGGACCCGAAGCGGCACCGTCCTCTTTCCACCACCACCACCACCACCGCCACGGCGAGCACCAAGGCACGCGGTGTGGCTGCTGCCAGCACGACGGCAGCTGCGGACGCGGTGGCAGTATCCCCATCGTCACCAACGCAGCTGCCCTCCACCACTGCTGCTGCTGCGGCCGCTGCCGCTGCTTCCCCAGCGGCTGGCCGCACCGACGACGAGGTGGTGACCCCGGCCGTCATTCTCCAGCGCACGATGGCTGCCCTGGACCTCTCTGAGGGCGTTGACATGGCGCGGGCCGCCTTGGGTGGGGTGGTGGCGAGCCCGCCGCCGCCCCGAGGAGGGAAGGGACTGGCCCTCGCGACGCCGAGCAGCAGCCACGCGACCACTACGACGGGGGTGCGCAAGAAAGGAAAAGGCATCGCCTTGGCGTCGCGGAAGGCGGACCGACTTCCCGCAGGGTCCCCCCCACGCCATACGCAGGGGGGAGGGCCGCCAGTGCTGGCCCCGTCGCCCAAGACCCCCGCGCAGCCAACCACCACAAAGAGACGAAAGGACGGGAGTGGGTCCCTCAGCACCACCAGCAGCCGCGGCTTTGGCGAGGGGGAGGTTGACGACTAGTTGACATGTACAATTGGAACGGTATTACCCCCTCTTCTTCTTCTTTTCCTTCCCTTTCCCTTCCCCCTCTTTCTCATCATGTACAAAACCGCTTTCCCCATGTCTCTGCGTATGGAAGTACTTGCGCAGCCCCCTTCTCTCTCTCCTCCCCCCCTCCCTCCTCAACCACCAGATTACCATATGTCACTTGACTTGACGACACTGCCGCTGGTGGGAAGGAATGGGGAGCACGTAAAGTGTGCGAGGGGAGACCTGCCAGTGCCCACCTCTCTCCTTCCTGCCCCCTTTTGCCCCTCCCGCTCCTATCCCTCACCTGTCCATCCTCCTCCGTGGTGGTGGGAGAAGTGTCCCCCACCCCTTCCCCACTCCCCCCTGTAGCCTATACCCCTCCACCAGCTGTTGGGTATCTTTCCCGTTGCTATCGCTCTTTCTCCTTAAAGCGTTTTATTTCTTCCTTCTCTTGCTCTCTCATTGCCGAACTGAGGTCTTTTCTCCCTCCTTCCTTTCTCTTCCCATGAGCTCCCGTGCGAGTCTCCCGCGGTGGTGTGGCGGTTCCCGCCGTGCCGGCGCCAAGGTACTGCTTCTGCTCGCCGTCCTGGTCCTGTTTCTGTCGCCCTTCATTTCCCCCGCGGTGTCGGCCAACGTGGTGGACCTGGAGCCGGGCGAAGCGGCCAGTGTGAATCGCCACAAGGTCCCCGACACCGTGGAGTTCCTCACGGACGACAACTTCGATGCCTACGCGTTTGCCAAGCGCGAGCACCCGCAGTCGTGGTTTGTCTTTGTGTTCGCGCCGTGGTGTGAGCACTGCAAGGCCCTGATTCCGCAGTTCTTCAACGCGAGTCTGATTCTGGAGCACGAGATCAAGTACCCACACGCGCGCTTCGCGGTGGTCAACTCCCAAAGCAGCCCCAAGTTGACGTCCCGCTTCCACGTGGAGAGCTACCCCACTCTCATCTACACGACAGGCCGCGGCACGAACTGGCACACCTACCAGGGCGGTCACAGCACGGACAGCTTCATCGAGTTCGCCGTCTACCTGCAGCGCGCCGTCGACGCTGGCAGCTTTGCCGACGACGTCTCCGACATGCACAAGTTCGCGTCCGTCGAGGCGGAGAGCGGCTCCTTTCGCGTGCCCTTCTACGTCTTCGTCCCGAGCGAGTCGACGAGTACCAAGGAGAACCAGCGGACGGCGGACTGGGGCATCGCCATTGACGGGGCCGCGTCGATCGGCAACGTGCGCTTCGGCGTTCTGTACGAGCGCGACCTCGACCCTGCGTGGCGCGAGGAGGGCAGCGCTGCTTTCGTCGAGGTTGTGGAGGCTGCCCTGCGCTGCAAGGCGGAGGGGCTGACCAATGGGCCCGCGGGAGAGGTGCTTGTCTCCCGCTCCGACCGCTTCCGCACGCCGCAGTGCTTCTCCGGGGAGTGGCTCGCGGCTGAGGACGGCAAGACTGGCGCCAAGTCCTTGCGGCTGAGCCCGCTTCTAGAGAAGTATGTCACCGTGAACGGCTTCCACGCTGTGGAGGACCTCAACAGTGGCCTGTTCAGCGTCCTGGCGAAGCAGAACATGAACTTCCTGGGCCTCGTTGTCGTTGATGGCCCCGTTGATCAGGCGGAGAACTCGTTTCTGCCCGTGCTGCGCGAGATGGTGCAAGCGGGAAACGAGAGGTTGGCGAAGCTGCCCACCGCCGAGGCCCTTGACGCGCCACAGGTTTCCTGGGCGGCCATTGACGGCGCCATGTACGCGCTGTGGCGCACGCGGTACGACATTGCAGTGCGCGAGTTGCCTGCCTTTCTCCTTGTGGACACGCAGCGAAACAGCATGTACCGCACCCGCACCCGCGTGCCGGAGTTCGAGAAGATCAAGCGCAACACGCCCTGGGCGATCGGCGGGCCGCAGCACCGCCTGCTTGACCAGTTCGTAGCGGACGTCCTCGCGGGGAAGTACTGGGCGGAGAAGCGATCCGTGGTTGGGTACCTTGCCGACCGCATCGCCTACTTTCGCGTCCCTGGATGGTTCTACAAGCGTCTTGGCTACGACGATTTTACGTTCTTGATTGTCATCTTCGCCCTGAACTTCTTTACATTTCTCATCTTCATTGCCGTGGTGGCCGAGCCGTGGATGGAGCGCAGGCTCGAGGCGGAGAAGGCGAGGCAGGCGGGAAAGCAAAAGAAGACGCAGTAGTCGTGGTAGCGGCAGCAGCACCCGTCTCCACCCCTACACCCCTCCTCCCCATCCCTCTCCTCCCATTGCGTCTGTCTTTGCATACTATTTTAGCGGGGTTCGCTACCGGTCCCTCCCCCTCCGCCTCGCCTTATCGATAACCTGTGGAGTGACACTAACACACACACACACACACACACACGCAGAGGCCGAGGGACAGAGAAGATACAGTTGTGGGGACAACTGCTGCTCACCCGGCTCGTGTGCTGGTTGAACAGCAGCAGCAGCAGCGCGGACGCTTGCCACCTCCCTCCCTCCTCCCTCCGTCCCCGCAACACCTGTGCGAGAGGTGCCCCCGCCATTTCATCCCCTCCCCTCCCCCTCTCTCTCCTTCCCTCTCCTTTCCGCCTGGCGAAGCTCAGAACAAACGATTCCCGTCCAAAAGGTCCCTCTTCCTCCCATCTTGAAGTCCCTTCCTTTTTGCGTGTGCCGGCTTGTGAAGGGCGACACCGTATATATATTCACGCATACACAGCGAGTTTTGATAGGCTCAGCATGTTCCGTCGCAGCCTGCTTGGCTACTGCGCCGCGGCGGCTGCCTCCGCCACCACGTTGGCGCAGTACTACGGCAAGAACTTCTCCGTCTCCCCGCGCACCTGGGAGCGTATCGCGGAGAAGAACGCGGAGGAGGGCTTCGCCAATGACGCCAGGTTCCTGCGACTGGCCATTGACTCGGGCGGCTGCCACGGGTACCTGTACAAGTTCTCCTTTGAGCCGATGGACTCGCTAGACAGGGAGGAGGACCTGCTGGTGAGAGCCACCGACGTGCCCGACGCTGCCCCCACCGAGGCCGGCCCGCCGCCGCAGGTTGTTGTTGACAAGATCAGCCTGACGAAGCTGGAGAACGCGGTCCTGGACTACCACAGCGAGCTCAAGGGGTCCGCGTTTGTCGTGGTGGGCAATGAGCTTGTTGACCAGTCGTGCGCCTGCGCCTTATCCTTTTCCATCAAGAAAAAGAAGGGCAACAACGCAACACCAGCTACCGCTGATGCGTCTGGTACTGGCTTCCTGCAAGGCAGCTCGCGCGGTGGTGGCAAGGCCATCAAGCGTGGCCAGTAAGGTTTGCCCTCCTCCCCCCCCTTTCCCCTCCTCCTCCTTCCTTCCGCGTGTGTGGATGTGCGCGGGGAACGTGTAGATGTGAAGGAGGGATTGAGAGGGGGGGGGGGAGGAGGGAGCATGCTGTCACACCGGTAGACCCCATCACTCATATTACTATTATTCACAAAGTTGCTCTCTTGTTTTACGTGAATGGCGCGTTAAACCGATGCTACTCCGCAGCATTATTCTCTTCCTTCCCCTCCCCCACTCCCTTTCGATTACGCTTCTCTGTCTATTCTCCGCCTTCCCCCCCTCCCCCTTTTGCTGTGAACGAGTCTGGCGGACGATAATCCCCCACCATGGAGAGGTAAGGAACTCACGAGAGAGGCCAAGGAGGCAAGGGATGGGCACTGATCACATGTCCCCCCCGCGGGGACTTCCTTCATGAGGCATCCCCCCCCCCCCCTCCCCCTCCTCCTCTACACTGCTCTCTCTCTCTCGTCTTCACCTCGTTTTCCTCTGAGCACAGGGATCAGACTCGTTGGGTGAGTGGCCCTTCCCCCCTTCTCTCGTTCTTACTACTCCTACCCATACACGCACACACACCCATACATCCACTAGATAAATAGAAAGGCATGACGGAGGCATCCTACTACGCGTATCGCCTGCGGAGCAACCCTACCCTGGCACCGCACGTTGCCACTCCCCACTCCGTTGCTGCCCTCCAAACAGAGTCTTCCTCGTGCTTCCCCGCTCCTCCCCAGCAGCAGCAACAGCGGCGGCCACCACCGCCACCACCACCGCACATGTTTCGGGCCGCGGGGAGCAGTCTGCGTGGCAGTGGCGTCACTGTTGTTGCCGTTTCGGAGACGACCACCTCCACCGTGGCTCCACGCAACGAGGACGACGAGAACAGACCATACCGGCGCCGTGCCCCCCCGAACTGCCGTGCGGCTGCCCAACAGATCCACCTCTTCGCCACCGGCAGCGTAAAGGCAGGCGGCGCTGAAGCAAGGCCGCACAGGCCGCAACTGGCACGGCGAGCGCCGCTGGCCGAGCGGCCAGAGAACCACGGAGCCGGTGATCTCTCCAAGGAGCGGCGGCAGGACATGCTGCGTGGTAGTGGCTCGCTGTGGTGAGGCGGCGGCTTCCTCTGCCTTCTTCCCTCCCTTCCCCCCCTCCCCCGCACACATACACGAGTAAAATGGTGTTCACATGAGGTGACGTTGTGGCGAGAGAGAGAGAGAGAGGGCCCGACTCTCTGACTGCTTCACCACACTGCCCCTTGCCCTATCTCCTCTCCTCTCCTCTCCTCTCCTCTCCTCTCCTCTCCTCTCTTCTTTCCCCTTTCGTGTCGCGAGGGTTTCCGCATCTATCTGAAGACATAGGGGTAACTGCGCTGCGCGCCAGCACTCTCTCTTCCCCTCTTCATTCATTACTTATATATATATTTATATATTTATATATATATATATTTATATATATATACACTCTTCCTCCCTCTATTCATCATTCCCCCTCCACCGCAAAGCTGCAGCATATCCCTCCCTTCCTCCTCTCTTTCGCCTTTGCGTCTCCGTGATTAGCTTTCTCCTGCCCGATATACACCCGCCCGCACACAGACATACAGACAGGAGGAGGGGGCAGCATCACCTTTCCACCTCCCTCTGTGCGAGCGCCTGCCCTTTCCTCAAGGAGAGTTCACCGCAACTCTCCCATCCCGAAAGAGGCGAGCGCAAGTCAAAAGTGGAGGAGTAGGAGAACAAAGCAATCCATCAAATCCATCACAGAACTTATTACTATTACACATATATACTGTTGCGTATTGTGCTCCTCCCCCTCTCCCCTTCATTTCTTCTTCTCTCTCGTGCTCTTCTTTCTCTTCTTCGATCTTGTGTCACTCTTGCCAACCCACTGGTGACCTTGCCCCTCTCCCCTCCCCCCCCTATTTACATTTGCATCTTTCCCTCCTTTCCGCTCCTCGCACACACCTTGCTTCGAGAGTTCTGTTCCTTCCTTCCTTCCTATACTCATCTGCGCTCCCATTTCTCTCTCCTCCTACATCCCAAGCGCTTCCTCGTAGAGTCGCACACACACACACACACACACACACACACACAAACACAAACAAACAAGCACACACGCGCACTCGCGATGGAGAGCGGTGCACCAGACCAGGAGAACAGTGACCGTATCTACGGCATCGGCGCGGCTGCGGATGAAAAGAAGAAATCCCGCAGCCACCGGCACTCCAACACCACGACGCCGCGTGGCGTGGCGGGCAGCTCGGAGAAGAACACGCCCCAACACAACCGCGTCGATTCCGGGGACTTTGACGACCACATGCAGGGCAGCACCTTCAACCCCGCCGACATTTGCAAAGGCTGTGGCTTCCCGCGCAGCAGCAGCGTGTGGTGCCCCGTCACACAGCGCCATCACGGAACCGATGAGGTCATGGCGACGAGCAGCCACCACCACCGGCGGGGCAGCACCGGCAACGCCGGCCTCAAGTTTATCAAGGGCGTGCTCAACAAGGTTTCCCCGCAGCACAACTCTCCGGGCAACACCCCGACAGAGTCCTGTCAGGCGCGGGCAGCTGGGCTGCCCCCCCTCTCCCCCAGCCATCAACCACCACCAGGACAGGAGAACGCCGCCGCAGCTGGCACCACTGGTGCCTGTGACGGCAAGGAGGGCGGAGTCGAGGGGGAGGGGGCAGAGGTTGGAGAAGACGGCGCGGACTCTAGTGTGCACTATGTTCAAGGGCCCGACGGCTACTACTATGCCTACACACCCGGCAACGACGGTGGCGGCGACGATAACGCAGAGGGCGGCGCTGGCGATAATGCAGAGGGCGGCGCAGAAGAGGGCGACGCCGAGGCCCATGTGCAGTACTACTGTTACACGGACGAGAACGGGGAAACCTTCTACTACGCCGCTGAGATGGAGGAGAGTGTGAGCATACTGCGGCAGCAGAGCCAATCCACCAACCGCGCCACCGGCAAGGCGGGCGACGACGGCGAGGGGCACGACACCAACAACGCAGATAACTACCGTTTCGAGCTGAAGGACGAGAGTGGGAACTCGATGCAGTACGTGATGCAAGGCCCGCGGACCCCGCATGTTGACGGGACCGAGGACGGCGACACCGCCGCCGCCCATGCTGGATCGCCCGCGGAGTGCACTAGCGCGGCGAACGAGGAGGAGGGCGGCGGCGCCGAGGTGGCAGAGGCCCCGAAGAAGAAGAAGACGTTTGGCGACACCCTCGTGGACTTCTTCAAGCCCAAGAAAGGAAAGAAGGACAAAGGCGCGGACAAGCACGTGGACCCCAACGGCGGTGGCGCCGATGCAGAGGGCGACAGCACCACCAACGCGGCCGACGGCGGCGACGCGACCGTCCTCAACAGCAGAAAGACTGACAACGGCACTGGCGGCATCGCGAGCGTCGCGGTGGACGGGGTGGCGGGAGAAGGGTCCTTGTATGAGGCGGAGGAAGAGCGACGGCGCACGGTAGACGCGGCCGTTGTGGACTTTTCGAACATGCTGGATGGCGCGGAGAAGAAGAAGTTTGAGAAGGAGCGGAAGAAGCTGGTGAAGGAACTCGAGGCGGCAGAGAAGAAGGAACGCGACCACCTGGCCAAGCAGCGCAAGGTGTTCACGGAGGACCTTGATCGAGAGCGCCGCGCCGGGCTCTTTGTCTTGCAGTCGGATGGGAAGATTGTCAAGCGGGGGGCGGCCAAGGGGGAACCCTTGTGAGCGCAGTGGGCGGAGCGAGGAGGCGCAGCCAACGCACATACACAGCAAGCGCATGCATGCCGCGCACATGGGAAACGTTAGGCTCCTCCTCTCCTTCATTCTCTCTCTCTCTCTTATCTGTAACTCTGTTGCTCTGTTATTGCGTAGGCTTGTGCCAGCACCAAAAAGTGCAAGAACTCGAGCCCTTCCCCCCTAACCCCCAACCGCTTTACATAACAAACGAAGTAGCATATTGGGGGTGGGACGGCATGAAGAGTTGACATGGTGGCTCTGGCCATCCAGTTCCCCACCACTTACCACCGCTGCATGTCCCCTTTGTGCACTCCCGTTCACTCTGTCCCCCCCTCTGTGTGGCAGAGACCTTATGCACTCAGCACCTTCCTTCTTCCTCTCTCTGTGTGCTCTACCTTGACCATATCGCGCTGGAGAATCGATAGAACCTTCTTACACCCACCACACCCTCGACGCAACTCAAACCGCCGCCGCTACTTGCTCCCCTCCCCCCCCGTTACGACACAACAGTAACAATGCTCTCGCGCTCTCGCGTTCTGGCGGCCTTCTGGAAGACAAAGGTGGACCCCAACGGCCCCGTGAAGTTTGCCCGCATCCCGCAGAAGCGTCCGTACGTTGTGCCCGTCGAGGCCGGCAAGAAGTACTACTGGTGCAGCTGCGGCCTCAGCAAGACCCAGCCGTGGTGCGACGGCACGCACCGCGCCTACAATGAAAAGCACAACACGCAGCTCAAGCCGGTGGAGTTCAAGGCGGAGGCCAGCAAGAAGGTGATGATGTGTGGCTGCAAGCAGACGGGCAACCAGCCCTACTGCGACTTCTCGCACGTTGGCGTTCTGTTCCGCACCGCTGTGGGCATCGACAAGGACCCCAAACCGGAGTAAGAAGGAAAAGAAGACATACGCAGCATACCGACCATCATGAAGAGAGACGAGAGGAGGAGAGAGTGGAGAAAAGGAAAGTGAGGGGGGAGGGGGACTGCCACAAGGCGTCCTTCTGCCAAGCAGGAAATCGAAGGGGGACCGCTTCCACAAAGAATGAAGCAGAGGACAGACCCTTGTTTGGTGACAGTATAGGCAGACACACACTCTTTTTCTCCTTCCTCTGCCCCGAGAGAGGGAAAGGGGGGCGGGGGGAGGAGGGCTGGCACCATCCCCGTGCCCTCTCCGCCTCTCTGTCCTTATTTCTCCCACTCTCTCTACCCCCCCCCCCCCCCAATGCAAGTATGTTGAGGGAGCGAGGGGAGGCAAAGCGCCAAGTGAGGCAATGTACGGAGAGTGAAGTGTGCATGTAGCACTCACGTAGCAGTCTGTATTTCCTTTCGTGTTTTTCCCCTCCCCTCCCTCATCTCTCCCTCACTCTCATGCCGCTTGCTGGCACTCCTTTCCCTAAGGTTTTCTTCCTTTCTCCCGCTTTACTTTTGCTCTGCTTTACTCCTTTCCGTCCCCCATCAAAGCGGGAACGAGCCCCTCGTTAGCCCTCCCCCTCCCCCACCTCTTTCCACGCCGGACCATCTACTGGTGAGTGGCCCCCCCCCCCTTGCCTCCTGTTGCGCAGGCGGGAAGGGGTGTGTGTGTGTGTTCTTACCTGCCCCTTCTCTCTCTTGCTCCTCCGTCATTCACTTACAAACTTAGGATATCCCTTTCTTCTTCTTCTCATTTTTATTTCTTCTTTGGATGCGTTAGTGTCCGTCTCGGGATGCCTTTTTGGCTCGACTGTTCAGCTCATACCTCACCTGTTTCTCCTACTTTTCCTCCTCTGTATTCGTTGAGCTTCGTCTTTGTAGCAAAAAATGCCATATCGTCAAGAAAGGGATGAAGAAGGCAGGGCAAAAGCTGTCTAGTGGCTGTCATTATGGTCTACGGGAGGGGCAGGGGGGGATATGTCGGAGGTGGTGGCTCGGCGAGCCAGATGGGAGGCGGTGCGCGAAGCACGTGTGTGTGTGTGTGTGTGTGTGTGCATGTGTGTTGCTGACTCACATCCCCTTCTCTCTGATGCTCATTACTTGCTACAGTCTAGTGTCTAGTGAGCGTCTCGCGTTCTTTTCCTTTTCTTCCTGACCTCTATACCGACACACACGCACAAGTAGTAGCCATCCCTCCTCCTCACCCAACCCGTAGCACTTCCTAACTCTTCATTCTCTCTTTTCTTCTACCGAGCCATCCTTGGCACACAGAGTCTAACCATGTCCGTTAGCTTCTCCACCCTCGTTCAGCGTGCCCGTCCCGCGTCCAACCACGCCACCTCCGCGGCCTTCCGCGAGGTGCTGAAGAAGCTGCCGCCCACGAATGTGACGGCGCTTGCCAATGGCGTGCGCGTGGCGTGCGAGGAGAACCCACTGAGCAAGGTGGCCACCGTCGGCGTCTGGATGGATGCTGGCTCCCGCTACGAACCCGCCCAGTTCGCTGGCACCGCGCGCGTGCTGGAGAAGTGCGGATTCCTCGGCACCACGAACCAGTCCAAGGAGCAGATTGCCAAGGCCGTCGACGAGCTCGGTGGCCAGCTGTCCGTCAACGTGGACCGCGAGCACGTCTACCTTTACATGAAGGTTGCCAAGGAGAACACGGACAAGGCGGTGGGCCTGCTGGCTGATGTGGTTCGCAACGCGCGCCTGGCCGACGAGGACATTGTCAAGGCCCGAGAGCTCGTTGGGATCGAGAGCCGCCTTTTTGAGGAGCGCCCCGACGATATCGTGATGGACAACCTGCACCGCTGCGCCTTTGACAGCACCAGCTACGGCCTCGGTACGCCCACCTACGGCAACGAGACGACTCTCGACAGGATCACCGCGGAGCAGCTGCGCACCCACCGCGTCAACACTGTCGCCGGCAGCCGCGTCGTCGTCGTTGGCGCCGGTGGTGTCGACCACACGGCGCTGGAGAAGGCCGCGCAGAGCTACTTTGGCGACCTCGCCAAGGGCAGCGACAAGATTGGCGGCGTGCCGGAGAGCCGCTACGTTGGTGGCGAGTACCGCCTGTGGAACCTGCGCTACAAGACCGTGAATGTTGCCTGGGGCTTCGAGACCTGCGGCGCGGCGTGTGAGGACAATGTGCCGCTGGCGCTCGCCTGTGAGATCCCCGGCAGCTTCCACCGCTCCCAGCACGAGCTCGGCCAGCACGCCATGCATCGCGTGCTCAAGACCTTCTCCTCCCTCGACCACTCCACCCCGACCAACACCCACTTCAATGAGAAATGCATTGAGATTGCGAACCCGTTCCTCAAGACATACAAGGACGAGGGCCTCTGCGGCATGTACGTGGTTGGCCGCCCCGCCACCGGCGGCCCCGGTGACGGCGCCGTCATGGTGGAGGTGCTGCAGTACACTATTGCCGAGTGGTGCCGCTTCGCGCAGAAGATGCTGCACGAGAACGAGCTGGCGCAGGCCAAGGTCAACCTTAAGGCGCAGCTCCTCTTCAACATGGACGGGAGCGCCAACTCGGCGCAGGACATTGGCCGCCAGGTGCTCCACCTCGGCCGCCGCGTGCCTCTGCCCGAGATGTACGACAGGATCGACGACACCACCGCCACCAACGTTCAGGAGGTGCTCCAGCACTACTTCTACGGCCGTAAGCCGGTGTACAGCTACCTGGGCTACATCTCCGCCATCCCGAACTACGACTGGACCCAGCACTGGACGTACAAGTACTGGTATTAAGCACTCGTTGCGCGGGTGAGGCGTGGAGGGAGGGAGTGGCACACACAAGCCGCTCATCCTCTCCCCCGCCACCAACCTCCCTCCACGCCTCCCTTCCTCCTTGATGAGCAGCAAAGGGGTATAGAGGGAGAGGGCTGTGCCGAAGCACTCGCTTCCCCTCCTCCTCTCCTCTCAGGCGCCACTTCTGCTCTCGTACATAAAATGAAACAAGAGAAGGAACACGCGAGAGTATCTTTCAGTTTTTGTTCTCTCTCTCTCCCCCCCTTCTGCATATCTCTCACGTTATATTTCGGTCAGTAGCATGTCTTCCCCTTTCACCGTTTGTGTCTTTGGTGCTGGGCATAGGAGGAGGTGGTGGTGGCAGGGAGCGGGAAGGGCAACGGGGAGAGCCTGTGCGTGGAAGACAGAGGGAGAGATTAGGGGAAGGAGGGTGAGCGGTTGGTACCGCTCCCTCCTCTCTCTCCTTCACACACACACACACACAGGTTCTTTCATTCCTCTTCCCCCCCCCCCGCCACTGTCGCTCTCTTCCTATTCCATCTTTGAGTATTCATCCTTTGCCCCCTCCCTCTTCATTTCATCTCACTTAGGAGTGAAACAGCATTGGCAGCCTTGGCGAGGCGCGCGGGGGCATCTATCCGCAGACACACAGAGGCACTTCCTCCTTCTACTCTTCGTCCCCTCCCCTTCTTCCACCACCATCATCAGTGTCTCCCTTTCTGTGTGTGTGTGTGCCCGTGCCACCGTTCGATTACTTCCCTCCCCTGTCAAAGCTGCTGTTTCGTGTTTCGCGCTTTAGGACTTACATTAACCGAGTCAAACCCCAGACACATGAGCACAGACAAAAGAGAGAGAGGCAGAGAGAGGAAAGGGTAGACTTGTCTGCCTATTCACCTACTGCCTCGTCTGTGAATGTGTGTGTGTGTGTGTGTGTGTAGTGGCTCGAGCTGCCGTGTAGAAGCAGAGGAGCGAGGAAGGGGGATGACAGAGCTCACAGGTTCGTCATCCTCTCTCTCTCTTTTGCTCTCTTCGCCAGTCTGGAGGGGCACCTCCGTGCCAAAAAGGGTGGTGGCGGGACACTATCCATGGAGGAATGGCCTCCGTCTCCCCGACATCATCACCTCTCTCTATCC